>JAQGAA010001409.1:0-15802 GCA_034696425.1 Isotoma viridis | reverse complement strand
GGGCTTGTGAGCTGCTGACTTCCAGCACTGTTTATTAATCCTGATTGATTGTTAAATAACTGTTGTTGCGTAGCTGTCTGTCCAAACTGGCTAAATTGCTGGTTAGCTTGTTGTTGATTAAATTGACTTTTTTGTTGTTGTTGCTGCTGAGCTGGCTGCTGACTGGCTACAAGCAAAGAGCTAAGTGGTTTATAAGGCACTTGTTTTTGCTGAAATTTATTTGGCGAAACTTGTTGCTGAGCAGCTTGTGGTGCCTTTGTTGGCGAGCCTTGTGGTTGTCCCGGTTGTCCTGGATTTGGTTGGTTAATAGCTTGGAGCAAGGGTTGGTCAAGTGGTGGCCAAATTACTTTCGATCCGGAGCCAAGAGTTTGCTCCGTCACGAATGAACTGCTTGAAGATTTTTGATAGCTTTCATAGCTTGAAGATGAAGATTGCTGAATTGTTGATGAGCTTTGTTGCAATTGCTGTTGTTGCTGCAATGGCTGGAAAGTTGGCAGCGGCGCGAGTGGTGCCGACTGGAAAGTTGGTAGCGGGGCGGAAAAGTTAGGCGAGGCGCCGCCGATTTGGGGTGACTTTGGTGCTGTCACGTGACTTATTCCACCGCTTGGTGAGTGCTTTAATTTATAGAAACACGGGAAAATTGCTAAATCTGTCTTTTTATAGCCCAGAAATTTTAATTCTTACATGATATGGCTGCGGGGCGATTTTAGCCGCGTAAGAGTCCAATGATGGAAGATTTAAGGGCTGTTGTTGTGGAGGCTGAGTATAGCTGAATGGCCTAAAAAACGCCATGTAAATTGCGGCTAAAAATAGGAAATTTTGGCAAAAGTGGCTATTTTGGCTAAATCATTAATTTTAAACTCACGCTCCGGCAGAAACGCTTGAAGTGTCTACGGGCAATGCAGAAGGTGGAATAGGCTGTCCTGGCTGGAAAGCCTGTGGTTCCAAGCCTGGTGCAGGCGCGGCAACGGTGGCCCTTGCTACAGTTTTTGCATGAATATCGCAATAAAGCTTGTTGTTGATGTTGAAATATCCAACGTTTTTCAAGCTTTGACCACATGTAGAGCATTTAAAGCAGTCAACGTGAAGATTCTTCTCCTTGATTCGCACGAAGACTCCACTAAAATCCAAAATATTTTATTTTAGAGTAAAATAGAATTAGAGTATTAGAAAAATATCTTAATTAATTTGGCTAAAAATATTTTCGGCTTTAAAATTATTTGGCTAAAGAATGCATTTTTGGCTTAATTCTTCTAAATTTTACTTCCGGCTATAATAACTTAGCCATGCAACCTGTCGGCTATAAACTACTTCCTGTTTAAAAAATATTTTAAAATAAATAATTTACTCATCTATAAAATTCTAGTTCTTATTATTTTCTGCTACTTACACAATAAGTCGCTCGCATTCAGAACAAATATTAGGATTTCCTCCTTGGCCAGTAACACCTGGGATATTTTGTGGGGCTGTAACAGGCGCGGTAGCCAATGGCTGCTGTGCTGGACCCCCGGTGGGTGAAGCTTGAACCTGTTGTTGCACCAATGGTTGCTGTTGAATTGGCTGCTGCTGTTGCTGCTGAGGCAACTGAACAGGCTTCAGTTGAACTGGTGGAATTCTCACTGTTTCAAAAGATCATTTAGTATTATTTATTTTCCCCAAACAAAACTGTTTGAAATCAATGAAAAATACCCTGTTGAATCTGATTTTGTGCTTGCTGATTTTGAGCCTGACTGGGCCCGAAATGATGGGCTGGGAACTTTCCACTAGCACTAGCCGGGCTAATTGGTGCGGGTGCGGCACAGTTTTCATCTCCCGATTGAGTGTCATTTTCCATTTCCTGGAGCATTTTATAAACTTCGCTGTTTTCGTAGCTATACTTCTTTTCATTCTTTTTGAAGTTAACTCTGAAAAAATAAAATTAAAAAATTAAAATTAAAAACCTAAAAATAAGAAAGCCAGCCATAAAAAACACATTTAAGCCGAAAACAGTGTGTGTCTATATACCCGATAGCCCCACCAGCGAGAACTTCAGCCTGAGCTGAGAGAGTTTCAGCGATACTTTGCTCGGAATAGAGATTGATTGGAGTGTTGAATTGCTTATTGACCAAATTGACATTGGGCTGTTAAACAGAAATTAAATTGGCTATTAAAAAGCATACCTAAATTTTATATTTGCAGATTGAATGGGTTAATAAACTAAATTCTTTGTGAATATTTGTGAATGTAAATTGAAATTAATTGAATTGATTTGCAAGAAAAGAGTTCATGTGTTAAAAAATGTTAAATTAATAAAAATGGCATTGCATTAATTTTAATTACTTGTATGTTATAGAAGAAGATATGCAAATGTAACAGTAATAGATTGTGTTGTATTAGTTGAGATGATTTTAACATGAAACGAGGCAAGATGAGAATCAGAAACAGATTTAGAAGAAGCTTGTAAGTCCTATATAGTAAAGTTAAGAGAAAGTTTGAGATGAAACAGGAAATGTATTTGGAACACTCTGTACACTATGCAGGGTGTGTAAAAGAATAGTTTCTTAAATATTATTATAAATTAGCCGAAAATTTAAAGACCGTGCAGGCAGGGTGCAAGAATTTAAAAAGATGATAATTAAAATGTAAGAGAAATTAAAAATCATGCTTTTTTATAGAAATTTTTGAAAGTTAAATTATATACAGGGTGAAAGAAATAAAAAAAGCATTTCCAATGCCTTGTTTAGAAAGAAATAAAAGAATTTGTATTGTATATTTGAAATATTGAAAAACCTGAACAGGAAACCCTCTAGCAACTGAGTTGACCTTAGAATTCAACTGATTTCGCTGACCTGCCTGCATCTGCGGCTGCCTAGCCAAACTAGTTTTCGTAAATACCTGGTCAGCATTATTAGTATCGCCTAAAACCGTCACATTCGGCTTCCATGTGGAAGAACTCGTCTTATAAATTTCGAATTCCACAGCATTTCCTGCATTCTTGATTAAATTTTCTGCATCTTTATGATTCAAGGGTGCGGTTTCTTTGTTGTTAATTTTAGCAATGGTGTCACCAGGGTTGAGACCAGCAGATGAGGCGATGGATCCTGCAGTGACCTGATTTGAGAGAAAAATATTGGAATCATCAAATGTTTTTGGAATTTAATAATAATTCGCAATTTTTGTTTGAATTTTCGAAACAAATGAAAAAAGATTTGCAAAAATTTTCTTTAAAAAAATAGTATTTAGAAGGTCAATATAAAATCAATGAACTGTATATGCGATACATTCTGGCATATAGCCAAACCGGAAATGGCGATGAGGTAATTTACTCTCAAGTGTTGTTCCGTGTGCAAAAAAAAATCAGGAACTAATACAATTATTTCCCCTTAATATTTCCACATTTAAACAAATTCAAAATACTAAAACCAAAACCCTCAATAAAAATCTTTAATGTTTAAAAAAAAACAAAAATAACAATAATTAGCAAGACCTTCAAAACAATCAAAGGTTGATGAAAATCCCTCCCCCCATGAATCCGGAAGCCCCAAGGTTGCTGGGCACTAGGGCGATTAAGGCGAATAGTTGTAGCCATTATGTAACACAACAGTAATAGGCAACAGGTAAAACTTTTTAATTTACAAAAACCCTGCTTTTCAAAAGTTTATTTCTCTTTAAATTTAAAAAAATGCTAAAATTAAGTAAAAGCTTTAATTTTAAATGAAAAAGATGCTCAGAAAAATATAAGCTGTCTAAAACTAAAATGCAGGAAAAGAAGTTAAAATGCTCTAAAAAGTATGTGTGTATAGTTAGTTATGTTTGTGTGCAAAAAATTTATTTTTAGAACAAGCAAAAATTTTTTTTTCTTTAGAAGAACTTAAATTCTTTTTCCATAGGTGAAGGGGGTTTTCTTTAAAATCGGTATCAGTTAGTATCACCATCCTCATAACTATCATCATCATCATCATCTCTCTTGCTATCATTCCGTAGCTGAAGTAAGAAGTAAAAGCAAGGAGTAGTAGTAGTAAAAGTATTTAAAAGTACAAGAAAGAAGATGCGAAATGATAAGCAACAAAGACACCACTACTGACTTACTACACAACTTTCTGTGTGTATAACCGGATGAAAGCCAAGCTAGTATCAGTAGAAGTAGTAGTAAGGATTATTAGGCATTATGTAATATTATTTCGGTGTAACATTTCTCAACATTACTGCAGTATTATATATTTCCCTAGGTGAGTTTCTTATGTTAAAAGATTTGTGTAGTATTACTACTACTGCTCATGTCAAATACCCGAGAAATGTAGATATATGTGTATATTCACCCGAAAATATATTCTACCCGGGTAGTACTACTACTAGTAAATATATTATTGTAGGGAGTAACACACCCAAAAAATATCCTCGTTTGAGAGAGAGAGACTAGGTTAGAGGAAAGTCTAGAAGTAAAACTCTCCGAAAAGTGTACAACTTACTACTTATATAAGACATAGGGAATAGGTAGGGTTATTATAAAAGGATATTTATTAAAAAAGTAGTAGTTTCATGTAGAAATAGTAGCATGGACTTTATAATATAAAATACTTTGTGAGATCAAGTTCTTGTCTTCTTTCCTGTAAAAGAGTTGCCACTACTGCCAGGCCAGTAGTACTTGAAAATACTACTGTGTAGTGTATAGAGAGAGGCAGGAATAGTAGGACACTGTGTGGTTGGTGTAATACATTGCTACACAGATAATATACAACTTTTTTAGGAGTAGGAAGGAGAGCAAAGAAGAAGATTGAATTTTTTTAGGGTGTGTTTTACACTTGTACTTGTTCTAGTACAATAACAAAACACTCAAAACTAACTGCTGGTATAAAATTACTGCAGTATTTTTAACATTTCAAAATTAAAACAGAATGATTTAAGTTAAAAAATAAAGTTTTTCCTGTGTGGGTAAAAAACAAAAGATTTAAAAGACAACAAGATGGCAATGAACGCCACGACACGGTTTAGTGACAATTATGAGTTGAAAGAGGAGCTTGGAAAGTAAAAATTTTAATTTTAATAATAAATTTAAAAATTAAAATTTAAGAAAGTCAGAGATTTTAGTAAGTTGAATGTTTTATTAATTTATAATTAATAGGGGCGCCTTTAGTATTGTCCGTCGCTGCGTCCAAAAATCCACAGGTTTAGAATTTGCAGCCAAAATTATCAACACTAAAAAATTGTCCGCTCGGGATTTTCAGAAATTGGAACGAGAGGCTAGGATTTGTCGAAAACTTCAGCATCCTAATATTGGTATACAATAAGAGTATAGAGGAGAAAGTAGTGGTGGTGGTGGTGGTGGTGTGGGTGTCATGGGTGGAGGTGGTTTTGTAGATGGATATTAATTAAATTTTTGAATTTGATTAACATGTTTTTTAGTCCGTCTTCATGACAGCATTCAGGAGGAGAATTTTCATTACTTAGTTTTTGACTTGTGAGTGTGTTTTTTTGAAAAAATTAAATATTTAAGTAAAAATGAATTTTTAATTTGATGGATGGAATTGGTTTTGTGAATATATAGAGTCACTGGGGGTGAATTGTTTGAAGACATTGTCGCTCGAGAATTTTACAGCGAGGCAGACGCATCGCACTGCATCCAGCAAATTCTGGAATCGGTGAACCATTGCCATACTAATGGCGTTGTGCATCGTGATCTCAAACCTGAAAATTTACTTTTAGCTAGTAAAGCAAAAGGTGCAGCAGTCAAATTGGCTGATTTTGGGCTTGCCATCGAAGTTCAAGGGGAACAGCAGGCGTGGTTCGGTATGGAAATGTGATGCATGTTTCTTTTTTATTTAGTTATTATACTTTTTATCAAAGAAAAAATTTTAAAGTTTTAAAGTTTTTTTTTAAAAAAAGTTCTAATTTTAATTAACTTTTTATTTTAATTGGGGGTTCCTTAAGGTTTCCATAAAATGTTTGAAACTTTTTTAAAAAGAGTAGTTCCAGTAATTAGGGAAATATCTTCTTTTAAGATTAAAGGGCGTTGTATAAGGGTATAGGAGAATAACGTTACAAAGTAATTTGACCATATTGGAAACTGGAGGGACTGAATCTAAGATGAGTTAGAATATTTTTAG
This sequence comes from Isotoma viridis, assembly GCA_034696425.1. Taxonomy (NCBI): domain Eukaryota; kingdom Metazoa; phylum Arthropoda; class Collembola; order Entomobryomorpha; family Isotomidae; genus Isotoma; species Isotoma viridis. Next base: position 9,719 of record JAQGAA010001409.1, on the reverse strand, counting down.
TACGGATTTAGTTTCAAAATGTCGCAATAATTCACCGAAACTCAAAGTTTTGTCAAGTTTTACACAAAATTTACTAAAAAAATTGAAAAATGGGCAAGGCAAGCCTATACCCTAGAGAGATGATGAAATTACAGCTTCACTTTTCGGTTCAGAAATGACGGACATAGTATTTTGAAATTCCTGATAATGTATTTTAGGCTTTGCTGGAACTCCTGGTTACCTCTCTCCTGAAGTTTTAAAAAAAGAACCATACGGGAAACCTGTTGATATTTGGGCATGCGGTAAGAAATAACCCTTTGTGCCTTTGTATAGCCAACACCTATACCTATGTACATACATATACCTTGAGATGACTTAACCCTTTGGAAGAGTACTTATATTATACATTATATATTCTTAAGGTGTAATATTATACATATTACTTGTGGGCTACCCCCCATTCTGGGACGAGGACCAACACAGGCTCTATGCTCAGATCAAATCAGGGGCTTACGATGTAATTCAAAATTAATTAATTAATTAATCAATTAGAATTATTCCATTTAATGGAAAAACTAAGAAAATTAGATTTAAACTTTAAAAAAACCGTAATACTTGCAAATAGTACCCCTCTCCGGAATGGGACACAGTGACAGCAGAGGGAAAGAACCTAATAAACCTCATGCTTACAGTCAATCCTAATAAGAGGATCACAGCTACGGATGCGCTTAAACATCCATGGATTTGCGTAAGCGTTTTCCCAAATTACCAAATAAATTAAATTATGAATTGGCCTTATGACCTTATCATTAATTGACATCGTGACCTTATAAAATTTTCTTTAGCAACGCGAGCGAGTGGCCTCAATGATGCACCGCCAGGAGACTGTAGACTGTCTCAAGAAATTCAATGCACGAAGAAAGCTTAAAGGTGCCATTTTAACTACCATGCTCGCTACGAGGAATTTTTCTTGTAAGTGTAAGTAAAATATCGTAAATTAGCAACCTGTGGATCAAGTACACCTTCTCTTTATCATTTATATATCCCTAAAACCTAAAACGCTGCGCTGTTCGCTCTATTTCATGATTATACGCTTGGTCGCTTCTGATCAAACATTTTTTCTCTTTTCTCTCATCTAAAGTCTTAAAATTAATCCTCACTGTTCAAATAATTTCAGCTCGTTCAATCGTAAACAAAAAGGAGTCAGGCACGACCTCAAGTCTAACCTCAGGGTCACAGGTGAAAGAGTCAACAGATAGCTCGACCACTCTTGACGATGATGATACCAAAGGTTTTTATATTTAACCCTTATGCAAACATTTTTTCCTAATCGCTTTAAGCTTCAAATACTTTTACGCTTGGAATAGTTGAAAAAAATACAAAAAAAAATCTCTCTCTCTATAATATTTGTTTAGAAAAAACTTAGTCATTCTTGCTTTCATTAAAAAAATCGCTTTATTATTAAAAATATATACAAATCGTGTTGTGAGTCTTGTGAGCTTTTATTTTTAATTTCAAAAAACATATAGTTTGTGATGTGATTTTTTGTGTGAGTTTATGTGATGATTTTTTTTCAAAAATGATGTCGTTAAAAAATATTATACGTACGTGTGTGATGTGCATTATTCATTAACCTATTGGGCCATTTTTGTTTGTGTTGTTTATTTAAATTGAATTTAAACAAGACGATACTAGTACAGCGTCTGCTACAGCGTCACCCAGGAAACAAGGTGGATTTACTGATCGAACTTGCACCGTTATTCAGCGTTGCTGTGGTGATAGTGAAACTAATTTGGTTGTTAACAGTGAAGGTTTGAGGATTTTTTTGAAGTTTTTTTCTTTTTAATTTTGAAATTTTTTGGAAATTTTTTAGAAAAAAAATATTAATCTTTTTTATTTTTTGAGAGAAAAATCTTTAGGAAAGAAATTTTTAAGTAAAAAAAATGATTTTTTTCTTGTACAGATGCAGCGATGGCAATTACAGCGAGCCCAAAGCAAAGTCTAACGTCAACAAATGTTCTTAACACTGTTGCTATGTCAGGTAATAGACTCATGAGTAGTGTGAGATTGTATTTCAAAATTTTATATATATAAAAATATGTAGAAAAAAATACGGAGAAATAATGGAAAAAAAATTATAATGCAGCTAAAAATGAAAATAGCATCAATTTTTTATGATATACATAATTTTTCTTAATTAATAATTATTATATATATTTATTATAAATATTACGCATCCATTTTTTATTACTCATTTATATAAACAATATAACAAAAAGAGAGAGAGATATACAGAGAGAGAGAGATTTTTTCAGCTTATATAAAAATTATTTCTCTCTATTAAATATATTTATAATTACACACACACTCGCTTCTATCATTGGCCTTCTATTGCGGTCTATATATTTTTTGGGGCTTGAATTTTTCTTGCATGCAATTTGTGATTGGAATTTGGTTTTGATGAAATTTTATAAAATTTTGGATAAAAAATGTTTCATCCGTAGCCAAAAAAGCAGAGATAATCAAATTAACGGAGAGCATTATTGATTCGATCAATTCTGGGGATTTGGAGCAGTATACGTAAGTTTTTAATGGAAAAAGCTTTTTGATTTTTAGGATTGTCAAGAAACTTAAAAAAATTTTTGACATTTGACTTTATAGAAAACTAGCAGACCCACACATGACAACATTCGAGCCCGAATCGGTAGGAAATCTCGTGGCAGGAATGGATTTCCATAAATTTTACTTTGAGAATACAGCTTTGTCAACCGCACCCGTTGCAGCTGGGTCGAATGGGTTAAAAATTTTTAATAATAATTCGAGCAGTGTGAGTGCAAGGAATACGACCATTTTGAACCCGCATGTTCACTTGTTGGGAGAAGATGCGGCTGTCATTGCTTTTGTCAGGTTGACACAGTTTTTTGAAAAGTGAGTTTTAATAACAATTTAGATTTAGCTACATACTAACTATCATATAACATACATTCTAATTTAAATTAATTCTTAATTAATTTCTTTTAAATTGTTTTTAAAAACTCTAAAATTACTAACTCTAAAAATAAAGCAAAAAATCTTTTTTAAACTTCCACAGAACAACAGGGGCCCCAGCCACATCCCAATGTGAAGAGTCCCGAGTATGGCATCGTAGAGACGGTAAATGGCAAATGGTCCATGTGCACAGGTCAGCTTCCGCTGCTACAAAGTGGCCCACGCTTTTACTCCAACATCAACAATCCAGTCAGCAGTAAAAGTAAAAGAAAAACCAACACACTGACACAATTACTACCACCACCGGTGGTATTAAAACAAAAAAAAAATGAATTTAAAAAAATGAAATAAAATGATATTTCTCATCTCTCTCTCTAAAAAAACCTACACACACTATTCTCAAGAAGTAACAACCAGGAACATAATGAGAAACGAAAAAAAACACAACACTTTTTTGTCTCTTTTATCATCAATCAAAAAACTCTCTCTATATAAAAAAAATTTTAAAATTCTGATCGTCGTCGTCTTCATTTTTTGAAAGAAAAAAAAAAGTCTTACATACTCTTAAGAATGTTTTTTTTTGTTCTTTCTTGTGTGTGTGTTTGTGAGTCGTGTTTTAAATAAAAAAATGTAAGGCTGAGCTTAAATCATGTCATTTTTAGAGGAACAAATTACGAAGGTCAAAGTTGATGTGACTTTAGAAAAAGATAGAATAAAAAATGACATTATTTATGAACAGTCTCATTTAATTAAAACAAAACCAATTATTATTATTATTACATTGTATTGATGGTGCTCTCCACAACACTACTACTACGCGTACTAAGAATTAAATATATAATTCATTGTGATTTTTAAGTTTTAATAAAATCGATATTAAACTTGTTATCGTGTGCCATACATAAATTATTGTAAAAAATTGTTTCCTTATTGTCTTTTAAAATGTATTGAAAATATGTTAGGATATAAACTAAGTGTAAACACTACTAATTAAGTGTGTAAGGCAAAAAGGCACTTAATTAATTAATTAAATTTTACTCTATATATAGACTCTCGTGCACTTTTATTATTGAGTGTGTATGTCTCATCTCCTATAAATACACAATATCTATCTATCTATCTCTGATATAATCTTGTTGTACTAATTATTAATTATTATTGTTGTGTGTGTATAATTATTATTGTATATTATTATAAAAATATACAAAAAATATTATTAATATTATATATCCTCCATCCAATACATCATCTCTATCTCTTCTTCGTATTTAAAATTTTAAATATTCGTCGTCTTGTCTGTGTATGCATGTATGTGTGTATGTGTGTGTACTTGTTTGTATGTGTATAATGTTGTATACATGTATTAATTAATTAATTAATAATTGTAATGTTTAAAAAGTGACCATTTTTTGGATGTTGTTGATGAAGAAAAAAATGTGCATGCCTTTCTATAAAAATATTTAAATGTTTGGGTTTTTTTAAAAATATGAAATAAATACGTGGACATTTGTTGTTTAAAGTTATAATACTTATAATACCTATAATTTACTTAATTATACTTGTTGTTGTTGTTTGTTGATTGTAAGAAGTCTAGGTGACATTTATTTTTTTGTTGGGGATGATTTTGGGGTCAGTCAGTGGTGGTAGTTGGTGCAAGGTTAGTGAAAAGGAAAAGGTGAAGATGAGATTGTGATTTAAAAGAGTTTAATTAATAGGAGCAGTTTGTTTTTTTTAAAGAGAGTAATAATTTATTAAGTCTGGTTTATTTTTATAGAAAGGTGCATTCTCCTGCATTTAACTTTCATTTCATATATTATTATCCCCCCTACCACTTACAGTAAAAAGTAATAATTTACCCATACCCCCTTCTATACTAATTAGCTACACAAGTTCAATGTGTTTCTTTTTGATAGGGCATGACCCATAGGCAATAATCATTTTTAAGAGAAACCTTTCTCAATACATATTGTCTTTAAACGTTTAAAAAGCTTTTAAAAACTTTTCAAAAATGTTTACAAAATTTTTAAACCTCAATAATAAAAAAATCAAATTTGTTACAAGTACAAGTTAATCAGCTTTTTTAACAATTCACTGTACACAAATCTACATATTTTATTATCATACCCCCTCCTGTGTGTAAATAATCCCCCCTTCCTACCTGCAATAAAATATCCATTCATACAATCATTCATACTACCACTACCTACTACACCCATTCAACTATTTGGACTAATGATCTTGTTTTTATTACTACCCTTTGTAACAAAAATATCCCTTCAATTTCAATCAAAATGAAATTTTTACACTTTCAATCATCAAATACAAAAAGCCGACTTGTGGTTAGAGGTTTTAAGCTTATTTTTTTCGTTTCTTTCAAACTTAGCTTAATATACGTTTTTGTATTGAATTGAAATAGTACAAAAAAAAATAAAGATTTAAACTCTCTGAACACAACGATAATTTATAACATTTAGAGAAACCGAATGTAGTCCAAATGAGATGATTTTTTAGTGAGTCACATACTACTCACACATATGTGTTAGGAGGACAAAAGTATGTCAAAAGGTCAGAATCCTTATGTCACATAAAAAATTCAAATGATGCATTGTACTTGTAACTTAAGAATGATGATGCTTAGGGATGATTCTGACTCTGATTCTGAATAAGAAAATATAAACGGAGACGGAGTGTATAAACCAGTTGGGCAAGTGAACTTAAAATCGAGTCTCTTTTGCTAAAAACTTGAGCTACTTTTTCTAGAGTGTCTTCAGTAGTTGTTAAAGTTGTTAGTGTTAAAAATTCTATTCATGTTGAATGATGATGAGAAGAAGATGATGATGATGATGATCGTAATGGTGATTGCGGTCAGTTTTATATATTTTATTCTCTATTTTGTACTGTATATATGCATCGTCATTTTAATACACTCTAAACCACAATCGTATCATGGGACTAAATAGTAAAATCTGAATAAAAACAAGTTTTATATATTATAGATGCATCCCGTTACAATAAACATTCTTGTGCATATTTCTCTCTTGATTCAAGATCAAACTATGAACTGACTAAACTGAAAAAGATTTTAACAGTTGAATCTCACCCTACGCGGATTTATAGAAGAGATTCCTTCTGTGGGTCCAAATTATTGATATTTTTTTGTTTAATATTAAAATTATATAAAATCATGTAATAAACATTTCTGGGAGATTTTTGGGAAATTTTTAGAGTGTTTTTCTGAATTAAGGGAAACAAAGAGAAAAGAAACATAATGTATAGATTTAAATACTTTTTAGTAGTTGGGGTTGTTGTTCTAACCTCTGTGGCAGGATTAAGCAGGAGTGAAAATATTGATAGTGGTGGTAGTAACAGTTTCAATACTCCGGTTTATAAAAAGAATGATAGTGTAAGTAGTGGGGGTGGGGACAGTAGTGGTGGCAGTGGGGACAATAATGGTGGTGCGAGTGTGTCGAATGTTGAACATGGTTTCAAACCTTTGTATGCTGATGATGCGAGGTTTGTATCAATAACTTCGAGTACTTCTGCCCCGAGTAAGAGGAGAAAGAAGATTAAGAAGGAAAGGGTTAAACCGAGTCAAGTTGATACTATGAGTCATTTGCAAGGACAGCAGCAGCAACTGGGACCTATGGGAAATGGGCAAGGTCAAGGGTCAAGTCAAGGGTATTGGGGTGGACAGGTTTTGTTCCAAGATCATATGCAAGGATCGCAGTCTCAACAACAGAATGGGAATAATATGTTTAGTAAACCTCAAATGTTTCACAGTGCCCCGGGTGGTGGTACTGGTGTTGGTATTGGAAGTGTTAGTGGGGGTGGTGGTAATAACTCCCATTATGTTAAACAGATGAATGGTTATCATGGTGGGAATGGTGGGGGTGGTTTTGGAGCTGAGTCAGGAGTTCATAGTCCACCACCATCGAATCCTTTGCAGAAACTTGCTGGATTATTTACAAGGAGACCGAATAGGCCTGTGCAATTTGGAATGATGGGACAACAGCAACAATTTGGGCCTGGTGGTTTTGGTCATAATCAGGGTCCAGTGGGGCCAGGTCATCAGGGACCTCATAATATGGGCCCTGGGGGTGGACACTTACCCCCGCATGGACCACCACCACCACCTTCTGGGTATGGGAATCATGGGAATAATTTGATTGGAAGTCCTTCAGCTCATATAAATCATTATGTGCCTACACCTCCAATTGGACAACATTTTCCTTCTCAGAATCAACAATTGAATGGGTATCAACAGCAAGGACAAGTTGTGCCTAATCAGATGGCACCTCAGCAAGCACAACAGCCACAACCACAAGGACATTATCAAGGAAGCCAGGGGCATTATCAAGGGGGTCAGGCTCCATTCCAAGGAAATCCAGGGCCTTATCAAGGAGCACAAGGACAAGGGCAACAGCAACCTCAACAAGGTTATCAAGCAAATCCTCAGCAACAAGGACAAGGGCCTTATCCAAATCAACCTCCTTTCCCACAACAAATGCCAATACAAAACGGACCTTATCAACCTAATGCACCATTTCAAGGGCAGTTAGGCCAACAAGGAAGACCTTATCCAGGTCAGGGAAGACCTCAAAATGGGAATAACCCACAAGGCCTTTTTTCAAAAATTAAATCAACTTATGTATCAACATTCCATAACTTTTTTGGACATAATAAACCCAATAACCGTGGTCAGTTATTACCACAACAGCAACAACCCATGTTTGCTCACCCACCACAACCACTACTGAACAATACTAATATTAATGGAAACATTGGGGCTGATGCGATTCCCAGAAGAAGAAAGATAAAATTACGAAGTGAAACTAAAAAGGATTTAATAGGTCGACCTAGAAATAGTGATGATGATGCTGAGCAAGAGTTAGTTGAACCGGAAAAAGATCATGAGGGACAAGGAAGAAGGAATAAAAGAAATACTGTTGTATCTGCTGGGTATAGAATGCCTGGAATGTTTGGAATGGACAAGGGAGCTTTTTATCTGGAGAAAGTAAGTTTTTTTGTATAATTCATTTTATAAAACATTTTCAAAATTTAATTCGTTTTCGAAATACATTTTAAAATTTTGCAATGATTTTTTTAATTTCTTAAAATTCCAGGATCCAAACACAGGAGACATTTCCTTCACAACCCCAAAACCCAATACAACCGAATCCGTACAAATAATCGCAAGCTACAGTACCTTCAAGACCCAAGGTGGTCAATCAAGCTACAAACGTCCAAGCTTATCCAACCTGAATTCCAAACTAAAAAGCAAAAGACCTACTTTTTACAAATTCAACAAAAGTAGCACCTTAGCCCCACCCAGACTACCTAGTTTTTACAGTACTTTAAAATCCACAAGTACTGAAATAAGTTCCCCAGGCACTTCTACCACTGATGCAACTAGCATTTCTTCAAGCAGTACTGAAAAAACTACAATCTTTCCCCATGTAGTCTCTAGCATTAGTTCTTCTGAAAATGTAGCCGCATCTTCTGTAAGAGTTTCCGTTAGTTCTAGTTCCAGCACAAGCTCTAAGGAAAGCGTTAGCAGGGAAAAGACCAATATTATCAAAAAGCCTGTTTTTGTCAAGAAAAATAATAATAATAATTCGGGTAGCAGGGAACATAGCTCATCTAGCTCGAGAGAAGCTTATTATGCCAACAGGTCAAGAGTCACTTCTAGAAGACCTATTGTTTTTAGAACAAGTACCACCACTACTCCTTCGACCACAACTGCAACTTTCCCTACAACTACAACAACACCTGTAGAAGAACCTAGTACAACTACCAATCCTCCTCCTACAACCACACCCACTACTGAAGTACCCACAACAACCAGACCTACTGTTCCAATTCAAACTGTAGTCTTTACTTTGCAAGAAACTACTGAGAAAGCTGCACCCTTAACGACAACAGCTACTACCACTACTACTACAGAAGGGACCACAAGCACTGAGAAGGCAACAGAGAAAGAACAATTGTTTTATTATGACCCATACTTACCATTGGAACTTCAAAATTTGAATAATAGACCGAATGTCTTCAACAGTTTCAATGTCAATAGTAATGAAGTTAGTACGAATACTATTTCAAGTAATGAGTATTCAAGTACTTTCCCCACTACTACTGTTTCTACTACAAATAGCCCTACGGTATCAACAACTACTTTTGCTACTACTACTGATGTCCCTACGACTACTATGCCAAGTACTACTGTGGAATTTATTCCTTTAAGGACTGAGGGGACGACGACTACAACTACTCAAGGACTTCCGGTTACAACTACTACTACTGTTACAACAACAACTACTACTAAAGCACCGGGAACAACTGATGTTCTCACAAGTACTAAGGAAACGGTGACTACACCTACTCAAGGTACTTCAACAACAACTAAATTAACTCCGGAAGTACCACCAAGTAGTACTAAGCCTGTTAGTGTGGAAGCGATTGGAATTAATAATGGCGGATTTGGTATTGTCACTTCTAGTAGTAGCCCAAGTTCAGTAAGCTCTGAAGAAGAGGAAGAAGATTATTATTATGATAATAATTATCCGTATTATAACCAATTCAATAATTTTGGACCTGTACCAGTCCGACCTGGAATTGTACCTCCTCCACAGTATAACAATGCTTATAATCCACAGCAAACTGGGGGAGTGAAACAACAAGGATTAGGTCCTTATGTTAATCCTATGAGTTATAATCAGAATTATCAAGGGCCGTTCATGAATAATGCACCGTAT
>JAQGAA010001408.1:0-15805 GCA_034696425.1 Isotoma viridis | reverse complement strand
AACAATTAATAAACAACTTAATTACTCTCCGATTTTTTTTATTAAATTGATGTACCATTAAGTATATTTTGTTTTAGAGAGGAATAAATTGGTTCTTCAAATATGACTAAAGCATCATTAAAAGGTACATGCTAAGGAGATCTGCAGCCTTTTTTTTGATGTAATTAAGAAATTAAAAATAATTATTTTACTCGTGTTGCGCCATTATATGTTGGAAATATTTGGTAAGTTATAAAAGAGGAACCCGAATGCCCAAACTATCCCCAAGACGTTGAACGTGATTTATTGGTAGTGTGATGTGTTACATAATTAATTGAAGGTTGCAATGAATTCGGTAAGTTGAGTCCTTCTCCAATGAAAAATGAGTAATCATTTTGATTCATTCAGTTACAGAACATTAAACCAACACAACAGACAAGAAAAGATATACAAGAAGCTAAGAAAAATAAAGCACGAAAACATGATTCATTCGGAATAAAGAAGCTAAATGGATTAAAATGAGTAATTTTATTCTAATAATACCATTATAATCGTGATGACTGTCGAACTCATCATATTACATACTAACCACATATAATATTCCTAAATTCATTAAATAACTCGATTAAACTAATACAATACAAGAAACATGACTCATTGATGGTTATACAAAGATGACCAATTTTAGCGTTAGAATAATAAAAATAAATTCAATTCGCAATGCGCAATACTTTTAGAGTGTTTTTTTTTTACAGAATTTACAGAAAATCAACTTTCCTGGAAACCATTAATTAGTCAATAACAATGAACAAAGAGCCTAAGAAAATCTGTATTATCCAGACTCATTGTAAATAATAAAAAACTTAATAGCAGAATAATAAAAAAATACAACTTTTTGCGAGTGGACACGCAATTTTGTGATAATTTTAATTAAATCCTAAACGAATTAACGAATGAAACAAAAGCACAGTTCTCAGGAACCATATATTTATATCTGTTTGAAAAATACGAAATTCTATGAAGCCTTTAAACTGCAAGGTACAAAAAAGTAGTAAAAGTCTTACGTACATGACAGGAGGTAATCATTATTAGATTCCCTGACATTAAAAAAATATAATCCAATTGTCACAGACAATGAATTTCACATGAGTGTACAAACATGCGTTTCCATTTCTCTTGTACATCCGAAATTAAGTATTTTTGCCTAAAGTATAAAGCAACTCTGTCATCTGTTATTGCTGCTAGTATTATGTCCTAGTCCTCCGATATTTGAATCTAGCAATGTTAACAAAATAATTCACAGGAAATTACACGAAAATGTAATGAAGGTCAATTTAAACCATACAAGTTATACTCATACAGCCATGCAGTCATCCGTAATATTGTCACAGGGGAATTGTTACTTTCCATTTTCGTCACACAGATTAATTTTCGCTAAAATGTTGACGAAAACATAGGATTTCTATTGCATAATATGCAATAAAAGGTTTTAAGCAGAGTTTTAACCACAATAACCTTTGAGCTTCTGCTTTATTTTCAATCATCATGTAAAACAATGCTTAAAAATCCGGATTATCATACCCAATACTCTCTTACAGAAAGCATAATTGGTTATGATTCTTTTTCTCTTGTTTTCGTGCTTGAAAAAACCCATAATGCTCTCCTTAAAATAAGTCGTAGTAACTTTAGCAAGAGTAAAAAAAATGCGGTTAAGTTTCTACTGTCTTATGATGAAGAAAATTTTATTAAACGGCAACGGAATCAAAATCATTCAGGATAAATTAGTCATTCATTAGTTATCAAAATAGTTATTTTCTGTTTCTGTCTAAACGTGTTTTGCAAGTAAAGCAAAGCTTTAATTGCTACAAATATAGTCCTATCCATTCGGATGTCATTAGTATATAGTCTTTGTTGTGTTTGATAAGTATAATTAAAAAGAGGGTGTTGGCAAAGGCCAATCAAATAATGCAGTTCAGAATTGATTCACATAAATGCCCTTAAAAAATTCAACGACATAGGAAGTTAGGAAGAAGAAAATGCGATTTATTAACTGAATTAAAAATCTTGTCATACGTTTTCGTTTTCAATTTGTGATACCTAAAAACCCCATCTAAGATACAGAACAAAGTCAATTTTATTTTTCACACAGATATTATAAAAACGTTAGGATTCAATTAATTACTCCCGATTTTTGCCTTTCTTTTTCTTTGCTGACTTTGTTGTCTCTTTTGACATCGCAGCCGCTTTTATATTTTTAATAGTATCTAAAGGAGCAGCATGACCAGTAGACTTAATATGCCGAAATAGCTGTGATCTGCTAGAGAAATTTTCTTTGCACACGGCACATTGCAAACTGCCACTGCTATTCGGCGATTCTATTTCTTCCTGATCATTATGTCCATTTTCAGTGACAGAAACAGATGATGAAGCTTTTGCAACTTGTTTTTTCAGTTTTTTCTTCTTCTTTTTTTCTGATTTTTCCTTGATCTTTTTATGCTCATCAGTACTATCAAGATTTACTATAGGCTCCTCAGCATCAGACTTTGAGGCCGAACTTATTATTGGCTCATCAATACTGATATGCCTTCGTCGTTGTCCTTTTTTATTTCTGTTAGCTAATCTAGCCACAAACTGTTGTTCAAGTAATTCATCGCTTTTGTCACTCTCGTTCGAATCACTATTTTCTTGACCGGATTCATCAATTTCACTATAATTCACTAATTCAAGATTTTTCAGTTGACTAGCTGCTTCTTTGAGGTCACCATCCTTATTCGTAGTTTTTAGTACATCAGTAGGCTCTTCTTCGGTATCCTCTGAGTCTGCTTCATCAGCTATTGAAGTTGCATTTTCTTCTTCATCAATACCATTTTGTTCTGTTGTGTCATCTTCAAGTTCAGAAGAGTCATCGTTAAGCATTTCATCTTCTTCTTCCATCATTTCACGTAATTTTTGGACTTGAGACAAATGCTTTTTAGACTTCTCGTGATTACAGAAGCTGCGAAAAAGACAAGTTTATCATTTAATATATTTCCAGGTTTTGAATACATTAAGTAAGCTAATGCTGAGAAAAGTAATATATTGATTCTTACGCCTTCTCACTCCTAAATGATTTGTTACATGCAGCACAATGATAGCAGGTCGGGTCGTCTTCATCAGATTCGTTTCCTGATACTTGTTCGCCAAACTCATTAGACATCCATTCTTCCATTTCCTTTAAAATCGATTTAAAGTCAATACTTAAGAGTTGTTCAATTAATTCATTTAATAGAAAACTAATTTCAATGAGATAAAATTTAATTAATTTAATTACTTTTAATACTTGCTGATTTTCAGGGTGAGATTTGTCTTTCTTAGCTGACTCCAACAATTTCTTTCTCTCAGCGCGCCGAGCCGCTTTATCTTCTTCTGCTTTTTTGGCTAAAGCTGCTTGCTTTTCCTTAAGCTTGGCATCCTGCTCCTTTTTCCATTTTTGAACTCGCTTATCTTTTCTTTTAACAAAGTCAACTAACGCTCGTACTTCAATATTCCACGCTTTTTTTGCTTCGGATCTTATTTTTTTGTTTTCCTTATCCATTAAGCGGGCCACCTGAACAGTTTAAGTAAGTTAATTATTTTGATGACAATCAAAGTGCTGAAAAAATACTTGACCGTATTTCAAACTCACCCGTCGACATCCCGCATGTCGTGTATTGTATTCATCCACCCACCCAAAAGATTTTAAAGTGCAAAATGATTCCCAAAACGCATAAAATGGACCAACCACCTGTATTAAAAAAGTGCATACATCTTTACTCTTTTTGTAACAAATATTAAGTTAATGTAGTCTATGACAAGATAACAACAATATTACAAGACCAGGACAAAATGGCTTACTTCTTCATATGAGCTTTTGGAGTCTCCAAAATTAGGAATGTTGTCGTCATTCTCATCAGCCCAACCAGACTCCAGCTCTTCTTGAGTGATTTTTTCAAATAATTCTCTAAATTAAAATCCATCATGTTAACCAAATCAAACTTAGGCGATGTGCTTTTAAAAAATATGCTGAAAAATTACCTATAAACTGCGTAGTATCCCCCCTCATCATCGTGAAATCCGGCATAACATGACGAAGTGCAATATGCCATAAGATCGATGTTGAAATCATCGAAGTCGGCGTCAACACCTACAAATTCGCAAAACCAAGAGTAAAGACAATTAAACAATTTAATTACCCACAGTTTACCGTAAAATACTCAATAAATCAAACTGAAAAGCCACTGTGTAGTCTGTTGTAGTCAAGTTTGAAAATAAAAATATAACAAAACATTTTCATTTAAATCACCTTCTCGAAGAACAGCTTGTCTATGATCATCATACCAGGCTCTATCTTGTGGGTTACTTAAAGTCCCGTATGCTTGTTGTAGAATCTGAAATTCAGCTTTGGCTTCCTCAGCTCTGTTTAAATTTTTATCTGAAAAAAAAAAACCAAAAAGTTGATACGTAATATGTACATTCAGTTCCGCATTAAAAAAAAAAAAATCAGTAAAATTCCTTACCCGGATGTAATTGCAGGGCCAGTTTTCGGAACGCTTTTCGTATGTCATCATCCGTGGCATTTCTTTCAACTCCAAGGACTTCATAGTAGCACTTCTTCATTTTGACCTTGTGATTTTGAGAATCAAACTTATTTTGCTACTACCGTCTACTGAATATCTATAACTATACTGTACTCTTCAGCACAATCAAATTTTAATTAATTGATGTAAGTTCCTTTGCAAAAACCGAAACTCGACTTGCTTTGTGCTTTGACGTTGTAACTCTAACTTTGAACGTTAAAAACAAAATCACAAATGCAAAATGCAACTTGTGTGATGTGTCTTTAGACTGGTGTCCGATTCCTAATCCCTAATCTCTGAATATATTTCAGTTTCAAAGCATAATTTATACTAAAATTTTGATTTTTAAAATTGAAACTATTGAAAAATGCTTTCTTCAGGTCAAAAGGATAACTTTACTTTACAATCATTTGTTACCCCATGCTATGTCATATATACGGCAATCGCAGTTATTATAACTTTATGAATAGAATATGGAATACTTTTAAAATTCCAACATCAAAAACCCTTACGGCAAAACGTTCTTCTTTCTATCTAACAAAGTTATTTTTAGTATTTCTCGTTCTTCATAAATCCGTATAAAAAAGCTCGATGTAAATCTTATTAAAAATGTATTTTATTTTAATCACTAAACTTTAAGAGTACTTACTGTTTAAAGACTATAATTACATATTAAGAAAGATCCAAAAATAGTTAATAATCAATTATTTAAGCTTATGCTAATCTACTCGCACATTCAGACATACATTTCACTCTAAACAGAAAACACGAGAAGGTTTAAATATTGTCACATTCTATTACATACGATATGTACTTGTTATTCATGTCCCACTCTACCCCATTCGGTTTTAATTAATCTACCTGTATTCTGTCTATACTAGTAGTTAATCTTGAGATCTTGACCGTTTTTTACTTTGTTCTAACCTAAAAGTCCTTAGTTAATTGCATCATAGGTTTTAAAAACTTTTTTTCGAACATTGCTTTATTATAGTTTAGACGTAATAAGCCCGTCTTCTCTAGGATTACTATTAATTGTCTTACACCATCAACCATTATTATTATGCAAAGGATGGAGTCTATCAATATTTTTATTGACCCCTGTGGATGCTAGAACTTTCGAATAAGGGTCAGCTTTTTGACAATCACCCTAACCGAACAAAATCTTTTATAGCAACTTTGCAAGGAATCGATATATTTAGCCAAATTGACGACGGGAATAAATAAGGGATATTTTTAAGTACCCCCAATGAAAACAGTTTTTTTTGAAAATATACTTCGGAGAGGGATTTCAAGGGTATCTGTTAAGGTCTTTAAAAGGCAACATTCTACTGTAAAGTTAATTATCAGGAGGGAAAATGCATGTGTAAACAACTAATGCGAACGATCTACCTGAAGATGAGATTTTTCAAGAATATTACCGTTAGAAAGACAATTTCTCTAGAAGTAGAAGTCATGATAATCTTTAAAATAGCTTATTCATTCGGAATTTTCCTAAAAAGAAATGCATTTAAAAATTATTGAGGGAAGTTGCAGTAAGTTAAGATAAGACTAGGAATAGTTTTGTTTAGTAAAAATTAAGAAAGTCAAAATGCTATTTTTTCGTCCACACTTGGCAATTTGAATTAAAATGAATCTCTCCAACCTAAAGATAGAAAAAACAAAGGTTTATATAACATAATTAGACGTGTTATGCAATCTCATAGTAAATGTAACTTTTACTAAAAAAAAACATTATTACAATATAATTATATTTGTTGAGAGTTTTCAATTTTTAAGTTTTTTAATTGTGTGAAAATGGATCTGCACTTTAATGGATCAGATAAATCAAGTGGCATTCTAACGTAAACCAACATTTTGACTTGACAAAGCAATAAGATAATAAAATGCTAAAATACATTCCTTAGTAATACCTAATCAGTAAATAACTTAATTTTCATCATATCTACTTTGAAATATTCCAATGGTCATGATATAAGCGGGGTTTTTTTTGTCAAATGCAAATGTTGGATTTACAAAATTTCACTAAATTTCTTATGACAATGGCTATAGACTTTTAATTTTTGGTATATTCTAAATCTTTGCTCAAGATCCATTCATCTTAAACTTATTTAACGTAGCCTCCGAGCTTTAACGAGTATCTTAACAGACTTGGAGAATTTTTAGCAGTTTGAAAATCAGCATTTGCTTGGTAATGATGGAATTAATTTGTCTACATGGCTGAAGAGAAGATCATAACTTCACTATAAAATAAATCGCTGCGAAATATGCAAAACCAAAGCCGGAGAGAGAGAGAGACCCCTTAGAGAGGTTTAATATTCCCTGGGATGAATACGAAGTACATTTACCGTTTTATAAACACTTAAGGAATCGATATTTTTTAAACCTCAAATGCAAATTTTAAAGAATCCCTAGGGTTGTAATTAGGGGTTGGCGATCATATAAATTGAAACTATACATGTTTTAGGCTTTATACGTACACCTTTGTTGCTTTGTTAAAAAAACTCGATTCACATTATATAATTGTTATAATTTAAAAGAATTCTTAATAACATTTATATTTGTTTTCATTTGGTTACATTTATCTTACATCCCGCATT
Organism: Isotoma viridis; assembly: GCA_034696425.1. Lineage (NCBI taxonomy): Eukaryota > Metazoa > Arthropoda > Collembola > Entomobryomorpha > Isotomidae > Isotoma > Isotoma viridis. The sequence continues at coordinate 8,634 of JAQGAA010001408.1, read as the reverse complement.
CGGTATTTTAAAAAACATGGTCTTCATGTCTATTAGACATGAAGACATTGTCTAACATACAAAAATTTAATACTTATATTTTACTTTTCTGTCTGCAATGGGGTAGGAATTGTAATTAGGAGGAACTAAATCCTCAAACGGAAGATACGGTACCGGATTTTGCAAGAAAAAAACCAAGTAATATTACAAAATATAATAATAATAATAATAATAAACTTTATTATACACATTTAATTAAACAAACAATACAAAACATCGAATGAACGTAGCGTTTGTAGAATTAGCTACATTGTGCATGTACATTTTTACGAAGAAGTATAAATTTGAACAAATTTTATATGTTTACAGAATCTCTAAGCCACTACTTCTAAGGTTTACTCTACATTTATACTATATTTTAGTCATAACTTTTTCAACTAACTTAAATCTATAACTAGACCTAACTTGCTACGTTTACATAATTTTGATGAGTAATAGGGTTTCTTATTCAGTTTTGACTTTTGATTCAATCTCAAGAATTCCAAATCGTCCTATATCCTGTTCAATAAGTTTTTAATTAATGCGTGCTAAAATTGGATTAACCAAAGCAAATTGACCGCAACATTACAAGTTTTAAAGTTTATGTTTATAAAACACCTACTGATTGTTGTACCGTAATAATGGCGATGGACTGATTAATTGCTGCATAAATACTTTACACACTGATTGATTAGTCTCATCCAATGAATACAAATTGGAATATTCATAATTTTTTTAAGTTTCAACTTTCAACATACATGGTCATTGCAGATGTTAGGTTTCTGTAAGTAGGTTAAAGATTATTATCTCTGTAAAGTAAACTTTTAACTATCCTAATATAGTTAGATTTGTTCAATTTTGATATTTGTATTCATTATATACAATTTACAAGATCACCACGAGATAATACTTAGGATTTATTAGCCAAAAGTTATAAGAGCATCTGAGCATCATTTGGAAGACAATAAGGCGTTTCATAAAAAATGCAAAGTGAGTATACAAATTCATGAAAAAAACCTGAACAGGTAAAGGGTCAGTAACATACCATTAAACTTTTTAGTATTTGCTATCACGTAAGTTACATAAAAAACTCCCAAGAAGCCAGTCCCGTTACGTTTTTTACACGTTTAAGATTACAGTGATTGTGGAAATTTTATTACTCGATCTCGAATGTATGCCTGAATAAAAAAAATTACAATTTTTCAACCTCATAATTTAACTAATGATCTTGAACATAGTTGTTATTCTAATTCCTTGGTTTTTCAATATCATAAAATTACACAAAGTTTTTTTTAAAAAAAAGTTTAACTGTAATCGTATCTATTCTTAAAATTAGTGAAATCAGAAAAGACACATTTTTATTGAATAAATCGTCATTTGTAAGCCAAAACCGGTATTATGATTACAAACGTCTTATTTCAGTATTTTTAATATGATCCTTTTACACGCACAATCAAAATAATTAAAACAAGAAAGCCCAAAAGTTATTTAATTGTCATGTTCCCTCATAATTTGACTGCCACGAAAATCTTAACCCATTTCTATAGCTCTACAGTCATATAGATTTTCAATTAAACGACCATAATAAAGGACTTGCTGATTTGTTAGCTACATCAAAACCTTAGCCAGTAGTCATCACGGACTCACACATCTAGCTGAAATTCTGCAGTTACTTAATCTCAAATGTATTCTTGTTTAAGATCCACTTAATATTGGAAAAGCCTAATGAATGACCAGTAGCTAGAACGGTCTATGCATATAAAATACGCAATCAAACTTTTAATCAGTATTTCGAGTCCAGTAGGTGATCAAAAAACCAGTCGAGTTAACAAAAAAATAGAACCTGTCATCCCAATTTTCTCGTTTTGAATTCAAATTTTCTCTAAGTTTGTCTATTTATGAGGAAGTCTGTATAAAAAAATGTGTGAGCTTTGCAAATCAATTTAACAGTACCAATTCACGAACAAGCTATAATAGTGATACATGCATTAAGCCGGCTATAAGTCTACAAGTAACTGATGATGGCATCAATTCAATATGGAATTCCTTATAGGTGCTATCAAGAGTACTTGCAAAGATGCGATTGAGGATGATAAAGGCACTTACATAATTTAACCCAACTTACCTAACAAAACCCCTCAAGTCATACGCATAATATTAACAATTTGCCCTCGACACCGACAAAACTTTTTTTACCAGTATTATTATAAAACTACACAGAATATAAACCACTATAACCACATTTATTTGTATTATAGTGTGTTTGACCTGGGACCATCTAGTCATTTTAAGTCTAAAATGAACATCCTACAAGTATATATACATGTAACATGTAGCTAATGCTTTTGGAAATCTTTGAGACTGAGCTTACACTTAATTTATGTTATATTAAATTTGTCTAGGCATTATATAAAATAAAATAATCATATAAGTCTGCAAAGTTAATAATAATGTAAGTTTCTTGTGTTTTTTGTTAAATTGGGTAGTTCTATACTGTCTAGCATTTTGATCTGTTGGTCATCTTATTTCGATGTGGGATCTTTGTTCATCCTAATCAGCAGCATCATTCTTATTCTTTATTAAAGAAAATTGAGACATGTTGTTGGGGTTCGTCGAATCATGGACATAATATTTTTCACGTGCTCATTAACATAATCATTATACATTTTCAATTTCCATACATTATTTTTCTCATTACATACAAATATTTCGTTGTTGTTTTATATTCTTAAACCGTGAGGTTTTATCTATTTATTTTAATCTATTATAACATTGATAGTTTTTACATGGTGCCGACTTGATATCCAACAAGCTTTCTCTCCCTTGAATTACAAATTAATATTGAATTGTACAAGACATTTCGGAAATAAAAAGCTTAATTTAGGCAAAAAATGCATTCACAATGCATTTTTGACGAATGGAAATTATCAGTTAGAATATCAATTTTTCATCTTGTGATTTTAAATTTAATTTTTAATGTGAGCTGTTCGAAAGAAGAATTTTATAGCTCGACATTGCGACTACAAAAGTTAGTGACAATTGAGCAAGACGTTGTAATTGATGCTGTGAAAGATTATATATCGAGCTTAGAGCATAGACTTCATCTAGCTAAAACGTAAGTTCTTGTGATTTATTTGTAAGTGTTTTTGCTGAAGTTTGTAGTTAACATTAATTTGTTCGTTGTATCAGATATCTAACTGACCAACAGGATCTCCTTAAGTTAAAAGATGAAGAAGGAGTAACGCACACAAAGGAGATAAATAGTAATTTTATTGAAAATAATTTAACGTCAAGGGGTAATAGGAATCATTTGGGGCAAGCAGATCCAGTGACTTCCGATCCTCTTAGAACTTTCAGATTAATCCGAAGATTTGTCTTGGACTTACCTAATTTTGAAAAGAATCTTAGAAATGATCACGAAAGAAGTAATAATATTAAAAATATCAATTTCATGAAAGTTTACCTTAAAAAGAGGTTGAGAAAAAAATCCCAGTGATAACCATTTACCTTAAAATTTTAAGAATTTTTACGCATTGTGGAGAAAATCAGGAAAGAGTTGAGTCTTCCAACTCAACTGGATCTGAATGCTGCAACTGAAGGACTTCTCAGAGTACAGGATGCTTATAATCTGAATATTGCTGAGGTAATTTTGCATTTATTAAAAAGATTTTAGTCGGTTTATTTAGTTTGATACTTAATTTTTCATCGTTATTGTAAACTTGCTTCTTAGAGAGTTTTTTTTTGGAATTACTATTTTTCAGTTTACTCAGGGAATTTTCGAGGAAGTTTCGACCAATTCGTTCTTGAATGCCGCTGATTGTTCCTTTGTTGGAATGTACTCTCTCCGTGCAAATATTTTTACCCGTGCTATTGAATGGCTAGAGAGATCATATTATCTTGTGAAAGAAAATAGTGACCGAAGCATTTCTCAAGAAATTGCTTTAGATAGACTTCAGGAAGCTTACAAACAGGTACATCTATTTAAAAGCTTACTATCTCGGCAGCTTTTATAGCATTTAATCAGCTTAGTTTATTCGTTCTTGTTAAAGAAAAACTTTTTCGTAATGCAATATTTAAGCTTTGGTGTCATATTTATTATGATCAATCAAAAATTGATTAGGATAAAAAATGATCAATATTTTCTGTACATTGAGCTGCTTAATCGTAGACTTCTCATACCTCCTCCACAGAGAAAGATACCTTAAAATTAATTCCTAATATAAATATGATATAAGCTTTTCATACTTTGTATGACTTAAATCAATGCGATTTAGCAGAACAGGTAATATAAATGTATGCGTACACATTAGCAGATTTTAGAAGCTCATAAAATTAGCAATCATCAATAAAGCTAAAAGTTTTTTTTAGATATTTTCCAACAACTAAATTTATTTTGAATCTAACGGAGTAAAAATAGCATAGGTATCTATATTATAGTAGTAGTAGTATTAGTGATTGTCGGCTGAAGGGAAACTAGAAAATAGCTTAATTTTCTGGCTTCGAAAAATTAGAGTCGTAAATGAAATCCGCATTTTATTATGTTTGACATTTTATGACTTGAAATTGTCTATTATTTTAATACAAATTACGCATACATTAATCGGGTTTTCAACAAATAAAAACCATAAATTTAGAGCTTTATCATACCATAGCATAAGATGAAACAGATTAGAGAATCTGACTGTCTACTAAAATCATTTAGTACCCTCAGAAAATTGATATTGTATTGAAATATCTTGGACTAGCACAACAAAGCGTGGCATTCGTCATCTGCACAAAGTCTTTACGTTTACCATGAACCCGTTTCTGAGAAGGTAATGGAAGACCAAAAATTGATCAAAAGAAAAAGGATGCTAGACAAGCAAACATATAAACTCTACGAAACGAAACCTAGTTTCATGGATCCCATCAACTTTGCTGCTCTTTGCCGAGGGGAACAACTTCAGGTTTATTATATACACGATTTTTGTGCATAAAAATATCTAAAAATGTTGAGATTGTAAATAAAGAAGGCAATTACACAACTCAGCGAATTTTTTTTTTCAGACGACTGATAGACAAAAAGACTTAAAATGTTGGTACGCTAGACACAATGTATTACAACCAGTCAAAGTCGAAATGCTTCATGAAAATCCGACGGTTTTGCAAGTTTATGAAATCTTACCTGATGGACTGATACAAGAAATTCATAATAATTCTCAGCATTCCTTATCTCGGTCTCAAGTTTATGGCAGAAAAAGGGAAGGATATAAAGCTGTTTCAGCATCTAGAACGTCTACTTCGACGTGGATCACAAAGCCAAATATACTCGCAAAACTTTCAAAGATTTATGATATGTTGCAGCCTATTTTACAATTAAATATGAGGGCAAAGCATGCTTGCGAAGATTTCCAAGTTACAAGTTATGGAATCACTGGACACTACAATCCGCATCAAGATAACATTCTCACTTCAGAGGTATGCTTTTTCAAGGTGGCACACCGTTTGCTTTTATGAAAAAGAATTCCAAACATGGATTGTGCATTTATTTGGATTTAATGTAGTTTGCAGCTGGAATGAGCACTGAGGAAATCGAGAAAGGGGATCGAATAGCAACTTTGATGTTTTATGTGAGTTTAGTATTATTATTTGGTTGAAAAAGTTGGGTTTCTTTCTCGTTTGACTTTAATTTGGTAACTAACTGTACTTGGGACATTTGTTCTAGCTTTCTGACGTTTTGAAGGGTGGAATGTCGGCATTTCCTAGAATAGGTGTGGCTGCAAAACCAATCAAAGGATCGGCTTTGTTCTGGTTTAACACGAAAAGAAATGGAGATCCAGAACCTTTGTCATTACATGGCGGTTGTCCTATTCTACTTGGACAGAAATTGATTGCAAATCAGTGGATTAGATCTAACTCGCAAATGTTTAACAGAAAATGTGACTTATTCAAAGATGCATTTTAAGATTAGCATAAGAAGAATTACGAAGTTACCATTTATCATTTACAATGCTGATAAACCCAGCAAATTACTCCAGAATTTTTCATATTTAATTTAATGAAGTCACCTGAGCTACATACGTGTAACCGACGTCTCAAGTCTTTAGGATTACCGTAATTAATATTTTAAATAAATAACATTAGAACAAATAATTTCTCAATTTGGCAATTCCTGTTCGTTTATTGACTTCAAGTCATACAAACATTATAAATTTCAAAGCACACCATATTACAAAGATTAAGTAGTATAGGTAACAATGAAACAATGTTTGTAGAGTAATCACGAATCAATAAATATGACAAGAGAGAAAATAAGGTTTCCACCATTCCATGATACTTGATACTAGATATGATTAGATCCCCATTGTTCAAAAGTGCTGAGATTTCGTCCAAATCGTATCGTATTAGTTACGAATTATGATTCACGAACATGTGCTCAGGTTAATTCTTTTCATTGTCTTCTTTGAGAGTCACTGTTCGGTTGAAAACCAGCTACAATTGAAGTATATAAAATAAAATATACATGGTAAATATTCTAAAACACTCATGTTTAATGACATCACAACAAAGATATAACGTACCAGAGAATTTGTGCTGTCAGGATCCACTGAGAAGAAACCAGTGCGTTCAAATTGGTACTGAGTAAATGGCTTAGCTCCTAGCAAATATTTATCGGCCAATGCCTTTTCAATCTTAAGACTGTTTCGATTACAATCTGAAAGGAAGCCACCTGGAACCTCCTCTGGATCTTCAGGATTTTTGTGGTTAAATCTACAAAAAGTAGCATTCTTAATTGTAGTTTGATAAGTGTAAATTGAGTTAAAAACTCATGTGTTCCAATCTTACAGTCTTTCATAAAGGCGAACTTCAACTTCAACTGGATCGGAAACCCACTGTATGAACCCTTTCGGTTTGGGTGCTTCCCCAATTTTCTTACACGAAGCAACAATTTCTATGATATCTCCAGAACTACTGGTGATAATATTATCGCAAGTAAGAACTAATCCCGCGTGCCGAAGTCCAACAGTTTGATCCTTTGAAAATCGTTTGTATCCCTTGTCACCAGTCTGAAAAATATAAAACAAAAATAAACGATGCCGCTCTGATAAAATCTAACTGCTTTAATTTTCAAGTACTTCTCTAAAATCACTCCTTTCGATGTATATGACATTCTTCAACACAGCATCGTGTGTCTTCGATGCACTATCGGAAGGAAAATCAGGCACAGCAATTTTGTAGTTTTCAGGGAATGGAAAGTCTTTCAAGGTTATTTTCAGAGGTTCAATCACAACCATGGTTCTTGGTGCTGTAACGTTAAGAATATCTCGAACACAAGCGTCCAGCATGGCTGGTTCAACCATTATAGTAGCACCGGTGACTCCCATTCTGACACAGAAATCGTTAACAGCTTCTGGGGGAAAGCCTCTTCTTCTAAGGGCAGGGAGGGTAAACAGTCTCGGGTCATCCCAATCTGTAAAATTGTAAATTGTGCATTTTACCGGATATATTAAATACAAAATAGTCTCAATCTTACCATTTACAATTCCTTCCGTGATGAGTTTGGCAATTTTTCGCTTCGAGACTACAGTGTAACACATGTTTAATCTTCCATATTCCCATTGAACTGGAATGTATGTCTCTACTGCTTCACACAGCCAGTAATAAGATGACCGTCTGTTTTGAAATTCTTTTGTGCACATGGAGTGGGTAATGTTTTCCAGTGAGTCGCACAAGCAATGAGTAAAGTCATAGGTTGGATAAATGCACCATTTATCACCACTTTTAGGATGGGGGACATATCGAACCCTGGATTGAAAGTTCAAGGTTAAGTTTACACTAACAGATTACAAAATCTATGCTTCTTTCGTGGATTTATCTAATTTTAAGTTGTGAACAGCATATCTACCTATAAGCTACTGGATCTTGCTTGCCTTCTTCCAGAGTTATTTTCATTCGTAACGTAGCTTTTCCCTCGTCAAATTTGCCATTTTTCATATCCTGAAATAAAATTGGAAGTAGAAAACGGAATTCCATCATATATCGTCAGATAATCTAATTTTTAATCTGAGATTTACCTCAAATAATTGCAAATTCAACTCAACAGATCTATCTCTCCAAGGAGATGTCTCAGTAGAGAACCCTTTCATTTGATCAGCAGTTTGGTGACAAACATATGCTAGACCTTTCTTGATAAGCGTTTTGGCAAATTCATAGAGCTGATCAAAGTTGTCTGACGCATGGGTTATTTCTGCTGGCTGGTAACCTATGCAAATTTAAAACCGCTTAAGGGTATCTTACAAGCACGATCAATAAAAACTGTTTTACAAAAAAATAATACCTAGCCAGTCAACCATTTCACGGATACTACGGAAAAATCTCTCCTCTTCCTTTTCGGGGTTTGTATCGTCATATCTCAAGTTGCATATTCCATTATGAGCCTTAGCGTACCCGAAGTTAATATTTATGGCCTTTGCATGCCCGATGTGAAGGATACCATTCGGTTCAGGAGGAAACCTAGTTCGAACCTTTCACAGAACACAAAAATCGGGTCAGATTGAATAACGTGACCCGTTTCCAAGCTTTATCTGCTTTTGATAATATAATGATAAAAGCAATAATAATTTTCTAGTCTTATTT
>JAQGAA010001407.1:0-15813 GCA_034696425.1 Isotoma viridis | reverse complement strand
ATTTTTTTTTGACACTCTCAAAAAGCCAAAACGCCATATAGTCGAGGACGCCATATGGTTGAGGTTTTAGGGTAGTTTTTTGGTAATAAAACTCCTTTCTCGTTGTTGTATTCTTCATTGTTTCAAATGATTCTATAATCTTAGTTAGTGTCAGTCTGGATTGCACTTTCTGAGCATTTCAGCTCTTAAAGTAGGAAACAGCGTTACATAATGCATAATTTTCTAGCAGGCAGACTACGATGCAATATGCTGCACCTTACTCTTTCTACATGTTTAGAGTGAAATATGTTTGATCATAAAGCCTCAATTTCATACCTCATTCTATTCGAATCACTTCATAAATTTCATAATAAATTTTCACTCTTAAAGAACAACCCGTAGCATACAAGAGTATTAACGTATCCATCCGTTTTGTAACACGTTTACTTTTACAAAGGGTTAACTTATTATGACATGACCTGGCCATGTGGAACATTATTGTTATTTCTATTGAATGGCAAAGACATAAATAATCCGTAGTTTATGAACGTAGCTTTGTACTAACGAATTCATTTGCAAGTTGATGCAATTTGTTCAGCTATTTTAGGTATATGATATACACACACAATTTGGAAATTTTAAATGCAAATGAACCATATATACCTAAATAGAGTCTCGTCAAGTATAAAGTAGATTTGTGGAAGCAGATGGCTGTCGAAGGTATTACGTCTAATATTTTAAATGTATTCTTTATAGCTTCATTATATAACGCCCTTTTGACTATGTGACCTGACCTGCCCTTCGTGTTGGTTTGGCTTTTAGTAGAGATTTGTTTGTGCCAGATGTGTGTGATGACATTTATTAGCACAAAACGATGTGATGTATACTCAACTGACCTTTTGCTAGTTTTTATAAAGAATTGGTTACGGACAGAGTAATAAATAATTTTGGATTTGGCAGACGTCTGATTGTTTCCCGTGAGGGGTCCATTTCAACGCTGAGTTTAATTTGCATTTCAATTTTACTAAAGGAAGCTTTTTAGATGGATGAACAGTTATCTAGGAAAAACTCATTTACATCTTGGCTTATCTAAAAGAGATAAGAGTAAATTGGAGATTTTATTGACAAGTTTTGAAACAACAAATGTACCACACAAGTAGGAGATAAAGTAAAGTGAAATTATTTAAGAGTTAGCATTGGGCATTTGTTACAGTGAAATTCAATTATTTTGTCATTTTAAACGTTTGGAAAGGGGAATCCTTGAATTTTTTACCCTGTCGAATTTTTCTGATTAGAAACGGATACTCTGTATAAACTCTTGAATTTGTCATGCTATTCAACTATCCATTTAAATTTGTATCAATTTCATGGTAACTTTTGTATATTTTTGTTAAAAAACAAATAACAAAAAAAAACGCCTGCTGGATATTAGATAGCTAAAATCTATATCAGTGACGAATTATACCCTCACTGGAATAATCATTCCAAGGTTGAAAAACACTAATTAAGGTTTAATTGACCTTATGGTATTTTTATACTTATCTTTCATACCCCCGGGTAGTAATTAACCCAAGCATAAATGAGACTTTTTTTAAAAGTCGTCTAAATATAGCTTTTTGCTCTAACTTTGCTTGTTATTTAAGCAAAAACATGATACGTGAGCCAGGTCAACAGTTTAAACGGTAGAGTGACCTTTTATTTTTAGGAACCCACACTCCATACTCTTGTCTGTGGGAAGGAAGTTGATTGTATCAATTACATTAAATAAAAGAGATGAAAGAAAGAAGGCATGAGAAAATATGGTTGAATATATAATATGTGAAACGGTTGGTTGTAATAATCAGGTGAACTTTTGTTCACAAAGTCAAAAGTATGAAGACATAATTCTGCAAGTATGAATGAACTAAAGGATAATAATATTATGGGATATGAGTACGTGTAATAAGAGTCCGTTTCTGTATGTGGTGTTGGTCGTGTCGGTGTGGTGGTGGTGATCTTCGTCCTTCGTGAAAGTGAGCAAGTGGGGGTAACCCAAAGTCGTAAAAAAGCGAGTAGTATTCACAGGGGGCAAATTATGCACATCAAGCAGTGCCACACCCACTCTCACACTCACTACACCGTATCATATGCATTACCATTATCTGACTACGTAGTACCTTTCTCACTGTAGCCACTGCCACCAACTTCCTTTTCATTTTTCGAATGATGAGGGGAGAAAAAACCCGGGTTTGGATTAAACATTGAACTTTATAATTTTTAATTTTAGGGTTTCAATTACAATTTTAGTAGATTTCGGGAAATTTCGAAATAGTTTGAAGCAAAAAAACGGGATGATTTTTGTCTTATGTTGCAATACTGTTTTGAAACCCCGATTTTAAAAAGTTAGCCTCATACTACAGATAATTTTTTTCTATTTCATACAGCCTTGAAAAACCCCTGGATAAAAAGCTCTAACCCTTTACTATCTTCATATAAAGTCATATAAGCGTATGGAATAGGAGAGTCAAGTGCCTCATATCCTAATACTAACTACTCTTCCAACAGTAGAGTCCCTAGCTCTTCTACCCTGTAGATAAAAAGAGTAGAACTTTGTCCATAACTTTGATCTGCTCCGTTGATTTCTGCAAAAAAGACTAGAGAAAAGGACACAAATGACACTAATAAATTCCCTAGTTTTTTAAAACTCATAATCATTTCATTCTCACGGTTTCCCGGACTTCTTTAACACAAAAAATATTTTTTTTAAAGAAAGAAAAAAATCTAATTTTTTCTAGGTACACTCTAAATGTACAAAAGTGTAAAAATTTACTGAAAAACGTCTTTAACCTAATACTTCCGTAATGCGTATATTAAAATAAATAGGGTATAAGGTATGCCCATAAAAATGTGCGAAATAATATTAAAGCTTTTTGAAGTGTTTAAATGAGTGCAAAGTACACTTCTTGTTTTTACTTTAGTATTTACTCAGTTTGAGTAAAGCAAATTAAGTTCAGATTTGAAATGCTGAGAGAGAAAATAATAATAATATTAATATTATTACGTTATGTAAATAAGTTGTAGAAGTGTGTAAGATAGTGTGTAAATAAATGGAGTATTAAGTGAAAGTGTTTCCTAAACACGTAGAGTAAAAGCAGGAGGGAAAGCAAGGTGTATGTGATGAAGGCAGGCGGAAGGAATAAGTTCACAAATCATGTCGATTGGCACTAGTGGTGGTGGTGGTGGCAAGAGACACAGTTCGTGTACACACTTTCACTAGCTATAGCTATAAGTCTGTGCAAAAATATATGAATGGATTTCTTACGCTGAAAAGAGACATGAATAATAAAACGAGTAAATAATAGGAAAAATAAACTTACTTTGAGTTAAAGGGAGTGTGTTCAAATATAAGTTAGTGTTTTGAAGCTGGCTCAATTGAATTGATTAAACTGGAACATCTATTGTATCCCCTGAAAACAAACAAAAACAAAATTATTAATAGATTTATTAGGTTGGATTTTGCACAAACAATTCCAATTGAATTATTCCAAGGTTTCAAAACAAGAGTTTAATTTCAGGTGCATGTTGTGTTCTAATTTAATACAGGCTTGGGTTGTACTCGTGGGTAGAAATACATAATGGCTTTTCATTTTTAGATTTGGCGACTTGGCGTCATAATCGTGCTCTTTGTAACAACAGTATGAAACAATAAACATGATAAAACTGGGGAAAAGGTTGGAGGTTGTTTGGAATTGCACAATGTAGGTATACATTGTTATTCATGGTTGAAAGAGGAAATAGAGTTGGTAGTAAAAAGGAAGACATTGTGTCTCACAGTGTGAGACCATCATCATCTCGGATGTACATAACAAATTAGGAGAAATCGAAGGAGAAAGTAGGATCTGTGAACTGTATTTTTGATCAATAGAGAAATTCTAAACAATTCATAAATTTTAGGGTTTAAATTGTGTAAGTGTAATTTGCATGGGAAATGGGTTTTAATGAATGAAATGACGCTGAGGGACGGGAACGACGCTTGTGTGGTTTATGTGTCAACTTTTCCACCTTTGAAACTCTGCACCCTAAGAAACGGTACATAATGTAAAAGTTAGCCTGGGATAATGACAATGCTCATTGAGAGTGTTAGCAAATGAGTAGAATTTGGAAGCAAATTACTCCCCATGATTTATGTAAGTTTTTGTGAAGGTGGATGTAGAGATGGTGAAGTGTTCACAAGGCGAATAAAATATTACTTTGGTGAAAGTAAGTGTGTAGGACGAGGAGGAAGGTGAATGAGTCTAATCTGAATCTTTCAGGTAGTGTAACGCTCCGTAGGCAGCTAGGTCGCTAGGGGTAGTAGTAAGTGTAATAAGAGTTACTCAGATATTGAATTGAAGCCCATCCCATGACAAGGAAATTGGAATGCAAACTATTCATAAGGAAGAAAGTATGTGCAATCTAATAAGCATTAGGAACGGTAGGAAGAGGAACAAAGGGTTGTTCAGAAATGATAAGGATGCATTGTACTTTGAGCAAGTTATGGGGTAGTGGGATCTATAAATGGGGTTTTATGGTTCCTTTTATTTATACAATACACTGGAAATGCATCTGAATCATTCTAAGGTCTAGATAAAAGTTCAAGCGTCTGTGAACTTTAACCCTTGACCATTAAGCATATTTTATCAGAGCCCATCGCTTATGTAAGATCCGTTTAGACGTATAGGGCAATGATATGGGCAATGAAATATTTTCCATGGAATAAATGAGGAAGTTCCTTCTGCTAGACTAAACTTCACTAACAACCATTCACCTTGCCATTTTATCATCCAACACTAGACGAGAGAAGAGCGACTACTCGCTACTACCGTTGTTACACTTGTATAGTTTACAATGCGCTAGGCCACCACCACCACCACTATCCAATCTGCTATATATGAACTATCTATGCAGATATTTTCAACTTTATCCTCTAAAGAGAAAATAGGTAGAGTGTAGGATAGGAACTGCCCTACGCTTTTACACCCAAACTCAACTCTAAACTCTTTGCATAAAATAGTAAAATTGTACTCGAGAAAGAGGAAGGAAATGTAGGTCAAATGATGATGAAACGATATTCATATTACTGAAAATAGACAAAGACTAAAGTGGATTTACATAAGGGTTTTGTGTACTTCTCTACTAACAAGTAAAAAGGACCAAAAGGGAGTTCAACTCTCAGTCCCTTATGACCTCTCATTTGCACTACATTAAACCTCATGCTTTCCCTTATCTCATAATTCTGTGCAGTCTAATCTCTACACTTTTTAAATTAACTTTCAGAAACAAGATTTTTCTTAGAATATAGTTTTTCATGAATAAGTTTGACTTAATGTGTGAGAATATTACAAGTGCACTTGGGAGGTAACGTCGTTACATAATCTTTTAAAAACTGACAATTTTGACTAAACTTTAAAATTGATTTCAAGGATTTCCCTTGACTTTAAAGGAGATAAAGGAAAAGCCATAATATCCCGTTGTATATAGTTTGAGCCCGGTGTGGTCTGAGACTGACTTTGATATGTTTTGTATCCCAAGCACGTTTTTAACTCAAGTCCAGCAGCATTTTGTTATTATTTTTAGAGCCAACAAGAGTTTATTATTTTCGTTCCTCTGCATTTTTATCAAAAACCGTAAAAATTGGAAAAATACGACTGACATGTCTGACTGTTTTGACTAAAGGTGTGATTATATTTTCCATGGTTTACTTACTCTCTTTTCTCTGGTGATATTTAATATTATTTGGGATCGCATGTGGTACTAACATACTATAGAAATAGAACTAGACTAGGCAATACTACTTGGTGGTGTGTGTTATCCCTCCTCCCATCACCATCAACTTTGATAACAACTCTCATACTCGCTAAACTTATGTGATACGATACACTCAACATTTTGCATGTGGACACACTTATTACACCACAACAACTAGATGCTTTTCTCTCGTACATTTTGCATATGCATTTCAAATGGAGTATAGTGAGGGTGAACTCAACTTGACTAAATATTTACACCAAAAAACTAAGCCTTTTCTTTCCCGTTTCTTTGCATAAAAACATTTTTATCGATTTAACTTGTCACCGTTTTTTCATATTAGCTTTCTAGTAGATGATATAACTCTTGTAGCTTTTCTGTACTCTCTTCACAACAAAAACTCTAACTCCATGCAATAATAATCTCTTGACTTTGGTCGTCCTGTGTATGCATACTTTCGTCATAAAAAGCCATTAGCCGCAGGTAAAAGTTCCTCACTAAAAAAAGGGAAAGGACTCTAAATACTTGGATATAGAATTGAGCATAAATCGCGCAATAAAGTTTTTTTGTTAAGATTGGGACTATCTGAATGTTTTAGGGGATAGGGGGTTGAGAAAGATTGAAGTGAATCAAATGAGTGGGTGTGGGTAATCAGGTTCGTCTTGATCTACAAGCCATACAGATTATTTCGGGTCCAGATTCGCCATTTGTTTACCCTTTGTATTCTGTAAGCTTTCAGTGGGTACTTCAAGCGCTATTTTATCAGTGGGTACTGGTAAAATAAATAATGCCTCATGGTTTCTGTACACTTCAATTCAATATTATTATGCATTTAAGTATTGTTTGTGATATAAGTTGATTTAGTGAAGCTACAATTGTGGTGAAAAAAGTGCCCATGGCACTCGTTAAGCAATGACTGATCGCGAGTTGTCCAACTTTTTACCACTTTTTTCGATAATTCTGACATCCAAGTTGGAATGAGTCAGTCATATTCTTATTAGCCACCTAAGTAACCACCACCACCACTATTGCCAGTGTCTGCCATAGCACACTCGTATGATTCAGTCATTCATTAATTTTGCAATGAGACAGGCACTGAAGACTGACTTTCTGAGCTTTAACCTGATTCTAAGTAGCTAATAGCTAATTCAAAAAAAGGTTCGTGTGGGTATCGGGTATCTCTCCTTGAAACACCTGAAATGAATGTTTGTATGAAGGGATACACCTAAAAAGTAATGAATTTGACCACCCAAAATCAAACTTAATTTCTTTGAGTTATCTTTTTAATTTTTTGCTTCGCCCCAAGCCCAACTAACTTTTGATTAGTTGACAAATAACCAAAGAGGATTTTGATGGACGCGTTGCAAATTAAACATCCTACAAGAAACATGGGGAAATACGTAATAGCACAATGTGTTGGTGCATGGTGGTGCTAGATAGTACATGGCTTGGTGGTAAGTGTTATCCTGTCTGTTCATTTGTCATGGTTGTGGCTTTTAAACCCTAGGGGGTCAATAATTATTCTGTGGGGTTGTTTATGAAATTTATTAAATATCAACAAAAACGACAGATTATGAAATTGAAAACACTCAAAGGGTTTTAAATTGTTTTTAATTTATATTATAGGTAACTTAAAATTCAAATAGTAAACATAAATTGAATTAATGTTTGTATTTCAGGAAATTGTGAAGGTTGTTTGTTGTTAAAAAGTCTAAACAAGAATTAGATCAGATCAGACTCATAATTACAAAAAATAAGATTCATTGAACTCTGAATTTTTTTAAAGTTTAAAAAGGTCGAATCGACTTTATAGTTGTATGCAATTATGTGAGTGAACTGGCGGGGATTAAAAAACGATAAATTGATATCAATTAATCAAAACGAAGAGAAGAATTAGATTTGGACGTGAATCGGAGGCAGACAGGTTGGGCATGTCTAAGTAGTAGTTGGTGGTGGTGGTTTAGAGATGAAGCAGATAGATATCAGCTTGTGCCAGGATGGACCATCGGTTCCCTATTTGGTCAATGATGCTACGTCACAAAGTCATTAAATCATGAGATGGGACAAACAGGCTCATTTCTCATCATTTGCAAAACATTTATCTTTGTAATATTATTACATCATTAGGGCAACATTTTTTCGAAAATAAATCAGATCACATTTTGGCAAATGCGTTAAATCATTTTAGCTTGCTTTGTTTTCAGTGAACTTGAGGGCAGAATTAAATCTAACTTTTTTTGGTTATAATTGAAAAAAATGCTGTTGAAATGACTTAGTTAGGTAGGGTTGTGCAAGTTGTACTTGCTACTATTATATAAAAAATTATTTTTAGCAAAGCAAGTACCCCCCAAGGGCATTCACAATCTCTTTTGTACAAATTTCACTCAGACAGAATGGCAAATATTTATTTCGAAGTTGAATGTTTTTATTTAATCGGATTTTGCAATACATACTCATATAGTTGAGAACATGGAGGAGTATAAAGTGTAATTAAAATTTAGTTAGTGAATTAATAAGCGGGTGCAAATCGGAGTTGTTTTCGTAAATGTTGAAATAGCACGTAATAAATGGGTGAGAGGTGACTTTGAAACGGAACTTGGTGAAAGGATCCTTTTCATTCTTGTGAACTTACTCGACCATGTTGGGATTTGTAGTGTAGTGTTCGCTCTATTACCGTATATTACATTAGTATGTTCACGAGAATGTCAATATCATTTTAAATCTGGGGGCGTTCATAAATTATTTAAAAAGTGAGTTTTCACTCCCCAAAGGGATCCAACAGGGTCCCAACTGCGCCCCAAAACACGTGTATCATGTGCCTTATTCCATTCATCAAAATGCTCATCTCGTAAAGCATCTTTATGAAATGTATGTTACGAGGCTTATGGATAATCCCATAAGGCAAAGTATGGAAAACTCTGTATGTATGCTCAGATGGTCATAGACGATTTGGTCACGGTCTCTCTTAGTAGATTTGCCCAAAAGGATTAATGAGGGATTAAGCCGGAAGTATTTTCATCTGAGATTTGCACGAAACTCAACTGAAATAAATCCTCCCACATACATTCCACCATACAGTAATACTTTCAAACTTTGATGGAAAGGAGCACCCATAATTCTCTACAAAGTTCATTAACTGTCTACTCAAAGTACTAATTAATACGTGTCAACTTTGACCTCCCTAGATTATACGTATGACCCTAGATATGGATTAATTTAAGGTTTTAATAAAAATACGTCAACCCCCAACGTCTATGTTTGTTCCTTGTGTTAGTGTTTAGATTGGGTACATGTGCTTGGTCACCATGTGTAGCGTGTTTTATTTGGGAAAAGTAGAATTACACGCTATTGAGCTTTGTTGTTAGAAAGTCTGTCTATGATTTTGGGTATAAAATCATGATATTTTGGTGTGGGTTATGTGATTTCCTTTTTTAGTCTGATAATAATTCCATGAAAAAGAGTTCAAGGATTAAAATGTGACTGACCGGAGCTGACGAAACTTTAAAGAATGTTAAAATTTAATGCTACATCACAATGGGGCTTTTATTTGGTAATTTAGCTGCTTTATAGACTTTCTTTTCGGACGTGAAATGAGTCGAGTCGGAATAATTAAATGATTAAAAGGGTTAGCTTTATTTTTCCTAACACTTTATAGCGTTGACAAGTATGTTATAATACTGCTTTGTTAAATAAAATGTAAACTTATTGATTACTGAGGAGATAATTGTTAAGTGATATGACTTTATAATACGACAGATATCCCTTCACACTTATCCTGAAATACTTATGAAAATATCTAACCTATTTTATTACAAGACATGCGAACAGTTTCATATTTGCAGATTGAGTCACAAATGCTAGAAACAATAATTATTGTTGTTGTATGCATGTTTAGAGCCAATTTATTGACAATGTCGTATGTAGTGACAGTTAACAGAGTAATAATGTCACCATTGTCAGCTGTGTGACTGTGAGTACATGTGAATTATAATGAGTAAGTACCTATAATATATGCACAGCAGGTGAGGCAATTATATTCATGGGTGAATTGTAAACACATCCACACCTCCAGAATCAATTTAGGGTTTGTTGTCAAAGCGTCCCCTACTTTTGCTTGTCACCTGGGAGAGAAATACTTTATAGTAAAAACATGATTTCATTTACTGATAAATCCTTCCTTCATCCTATTGTCACCTTTGCGAAATATGTTTCTTTTCTCTGGAATTGTTTGCCAAAGCTTGGTTATTTACAAGGAATTTAGGGAGGAATCGCAAATTGAAAAAAAAACGTGTATATCTATTGTTGATCAAAGTATAGCTTCAATCTTCAATAGGCCATAAGTACTGGGAATACTACTCCTGCTAGGAATATAGTTTGCATGAAATTATTGCTTTTTTGTGGTTTTCAACAACATAAACCATTGAACTTTCACTATATACCAGCGTCTACTACTAACGAAGTACTTTTCTTGCATTTTTTAGAAATTGTATTGAAATTGAAAATGCAAGGCCATACGTTCATAATATTTATATAGATAAACCCCTTTCTATTTTCTAAACTTATGAAAATTTTAACAAGGTAAATGGAACGAAGTTCAGGAAAGTTTGCCAAAGTAGGTTTATATGTGTTTCATATGTAGTTTGAATGGATAATGTAATATAATTTATTAAGAAAGCATATAGGTGGATAGTACTATATAGATTACTATCTTTTGGATTCAACATACAATAGTCTCTGTATATACATAGGTACTAACAACTAGCAGGTCTAATCCACACTGGGTGAAAGAGACACAACCTGCCAATTTTTTTTTCCTAGAGTTTCTCTTTCTTTCTTGCAAGCAAATCAGATAGCCCATTGTATAGCTGTTATTATTATTATTCCTATTATGGTTATGTTTTCGTTCTGGGAATTGCAAAGGTGGAGAAAGTAGACTGAGTGTGGAATTGGAGTGAGGTGAGATTAGGCTTTTTCATTGTGAAATATTTACAAGTAAACTTCCTGTCTTCGTTTCACTTGTCAAATGGCAAAGACTAAAGACACTTTTCTATGTAAATACATAGTATTGTGACTGGGTTATAATATTACTGGAGTTTTAGGGTTGGTAAATGAGCCGGAGGAATTGAAATTAAACCCGTTGGGGTGCTACTTATAAGTTGGGAAATAATATGAATTGCTTTTGAAGGAAATTGGAAGAATTTATGCTTAAGGACCCTCAGGCAAGTTTATAAGGTATTAAGGTTTTCATGAACTCATGTATTATATTGTGTCCAATTAGAGAGTTCCATACTACTTACTTTCTCCTTGAATCATGGAACAAGTTGGGAACACATTTACTACACTACTTAAGTATTGTAAGAGTGAGGTGGAACAAGATGTCAGTTATTGTGAATGTGGTTATTAAAGCGTGGGGATTATTGTGATTAGATGTCTCCATCCAGTCACTCACAGCACGTATCAACTAACAAAAGCCAAACTACTTATTTTTCTGCTTGTTCATTAATCACGTGTAGATTAAGGCCATGAATTTAATGCCGTTGATGATGATGGCGAATTTAAAACTAACAGAGTATGCGGAGCAGAATGAAATTGAAATTGAACTTTGACCCTTATGCTAACTAAACAGATCATAAGACACATTGGCATTATGAATCGGAGAAAGTGTATAAAAAATTGGAACACGTGATTAATGAACCTTTCCTTTTGTATATATTTTCTGGAAAACCACATTCACCACCGCAGAGTGCTTTCACCTTGTTCTGTAGTGCATTTTTATTTTTGTATGCAAAACACGGGCACTCGACTCAAGTCTTCTTTTCTTTTCTTACAACTCGATTTCTTACTACAAATGTTAATTCCTGTCTTAACCTCATATGATGCAAAAGTACAAATTATCTTGATGCATAAAAGACTTGTACACATTGTATTATTGGTCTCTTTATTATTCAGCTAGAGTGTATGCATATTATGTAAAAATTGTGCTCCCGTGTAGTTTCTATTTGCTATAAGATTGTTATGCAAGGAATTTAGTTTTGTGTCTATCCACTTCTACGTGTAATTGTCATCATAATAGTAATAATAATAACTTGAATAGAAAGTAAGCTCTTCTGGTGAGGCTTCATTTGACTCGAAAAAATGGACAAAGCGTGTTGGAATCAACGGCATTACTTGGGAAGCAAGAGTTGTTCAGAAACTATTCAAGGAATATTTATAAATCTTCATTTTAGTTTGATTTTTAAGGGTGGTGTAGGGGGTCATCGGCTAATGTAGTTTTAAGACTTTATACTTCCAATGGAAGAGTCATAATTATGGCTAATTGGATAAGTTCCCCCGATTTGTAAAGGTTTTTCATTTTTAAAAGTAAAATATTAAAAGAAAGGAGCAAATGTTTGAAGAATTTCCCAAAATTTATGAACCGTGAAGAAAGGAAGAAGTTGGCGATAACAAATGAAACCGCAAAAGCAATAAAGGGACTGAATTAGCATGCAAACAAAAGACCAGTACGAATTAGTTATGCACAATACGCGAGTTTTACTCCGTGTGTTACAACTATGCACAAAACAACAACTAACCACTTACTACTATTACTACATCCAACTTACAACCCAAACCACTCCTTTTGTTCTTCTACCCGTTTTTATTCTTATTTTTTTCTACTATTAACAGAAAAAGGAGGAAAGGAAAAAAATAAAGGAAAAAAACGGGATTTTTATGTGTTTTATTCCGAAATCACGCACAAAAGGGAGTCATTTCCTCAAGTCTAGCAACATCAGTCAGTACTTCTACTAGGTACTATATATGAAACAACTAGTGACTGCAAATACATCTCGTAGTACCCGGGTATTACGACTTAATAGTAGAATCGAGTTGATAGCAGAATAAAAAGAGAATATACTGGGTATTATGTACTCTCTCTGGATGTAAGTAAAATCAGTGTTATCCCTCGTGGTTTTATTATACCGATGCTACCACTACCGCTACCAAACTGAGCGTCCAGTCCACTCTACATCGGTTTCTTTGGGGAAAGTTTGCTTATAAACGCTGGTCATGTTTCTCTTTCTAGGTAGTGGGTCATTCGAAAGATTTTAATGCAAAGTTTGAGGTCAAACAGAATTTTGAAACGGGTTTGGAATAATTTGGTTTGACCATGATGGCTTTGTGAGAAAATTTAACTGTAAATACCCGGAATTATTTATTGCTATTTAAATCTGGAAATTTCAATAAAAAACGAAATTTGTGAATAGCTCGTTTAAATTGGGAGAGTAGCGTTCCACGGGAATTGTAGTACCCGGGTGCTTTATGACCCTCTAGACTATCCGCCTACCTTTCACCTCTCACATTTTACCGTAGAATTGTATAAAACTCTATCTGTCTTGCGGGTATGCCCTTAGGTATGCACAAAGGTGGTAGAGTTGGTAGTGTGGATGCTCGTTGATTTAACACGGACGTAAAAGTGTTGCATGGAGGACATAAAGTCCAAATGAGAATCTCTCAGTGCAACCTTTACTTGACACTCTGCACTGAACTCTGAACTCTAATGGTATTCATTTCACACGAGAGGAATTCAGGATTCACATCACAAGACGATATATCGCGTACTTATAGTTATGCGTATTTTAAACACGAATTGAGAATGAAGTACATGAAATACTATAAATGCTACTACTACTGGAGTTACAAAGTATGGAATGGTGTGGGTGGGAGTGGCTGTTTAGGACGGGGGTGTGAATATCCCCATCTCTTTCTAGTAAATCCTGCTACACTCATCTGACTTACGGAGTAAATGAAGTGTAATTTATGTCTACGCACTATCAGCCAAGCTTGAAGAGTCATCATAATATATAAGTTATTACTGTTCATAGCAAACGTGTGTGGATTCTTTTTTATTTTTAGGGTTATGGCAGCTATTCTATCGTAAAGGATAGCGCCTTCAGCATTACTTGTGTACAATCCCTAAAATTTTCTTTCAAGAGTTGCTCTTCCCTTCTCCAAAGAACCACATCCACTCTGATGATTTTGATAAGGATAACCACAAGAAGGAGAAAGTGACTTATTCCACACTGGAAATTCATTAATTAGATTAAGATTAGCTGAGAAGGGAAGAGAGACAGTGCAGTGTGCGTGAATCCTTCCTATATAGTATGTAGGTATACACTTGTGCACTTTATTTCCTTTAATCTTTCTCTTTCTCCAACATTTGCCACTGAAGAGATAAGTTCAAGATGGAAAATGCTTGTGGGGCACCTATCACTAATCAACCACACCCACTCTATTTTGGAAAACCATCCTAACAACGCTGTCTTTACTGATCGTATCATTTAACTGAGAACACATACCACTACTGCAACCGGTGCAGAACATTTGAAATATGTACAGGGTCACCAATCCAATAAATTCCGTCTCTTTTGACTTCGATTTTTCCAAACATTTTGGATGCAACTAACCTACAAAAATGATTTTTTTTAATGTCAAAACTCACCTTAACAAAGGAGATTTCTTTAGTCAATTGAAAACCAATTTGGGTTGAGTTTAATAAAAAGCTCCTTTCACTTGCATTGCATCACCAAACAGTCCAATTTCAATCTGTAAAAAAACACAAAAGAGGTTTAAAGGTTAAAATCGATACTAGAAAAAAAGCTCATATTATGACAAGGATTTTTATAACAGGTTGCCTAATCTGTTGTAATGAACAGTTTTTTATGAACAAGAAATTGCATTACTGCTGGAAATAACAACACGATATATACCAAGAAATCATATACGCTCTCACAATACTATTTACAACATTATATGCACGCAATATAATTAATAAAAATTCCTGAATCGTGATCCATAACTTTAGTTGTGAATGAACCCTTCAAGTATTAACAGACTGACTGACATGACGGCTAGTACCTATATAGTTGTATGAAGTAGTAGAAGGAGTAGTAGCACAGGCAGTCGATCAATAGAGTCGTGTTAATTAAAGGAAGCAAAGTGTTGCTTAATAAAACTCATTTTTTAAAGTTTGAGATCAAAAATATGTGTAATACAAGTATCCAAGAGTTGCTTCGCGGAGGCTTTCATAACATGTAAAAAAGTCATAAATAATATTTTTATAGCTTGTTACGTAGATCAAGAGGAACTTTTGAGTTGCCAATTAAAATCTTGGCCTTTTTTGTTTCTTTTCATCAACTCACTTTAAATGCAAATCAGCTTTTCACACACATACTTATTATTTCATAAGTTTTGCATTGTTTGAGTGTGGTATCAAATCCGTTTAAAATTCGCTTCCGTATCCTAATTTGCATTTATGGCTAATGGTGAAAAATACGGGATGTGTTTTAATTGTTTAGTTTAGTGTTGTTTTTTCTTATGGAAATTCTTAGTTTATAATTGATGAGCTTTTTTGAGAAAGGCTATTACTGGAGACGCGTAGTCGACGTCAACGTGCTAAATGACAAGATTTACCACAAGGGGTTTTTTTGCTTGGAATAATTTATGAACGTAAAATCACTTGGGAGTTGAGGTTCATTTAAAATTGAAAATGGTTTTTAAGGTGTTGGTTTTAGGCCAGAGAGAAGGAGATGAAATGAATATAAGAAAATGTAGAATTTATGAAACAAGTGCAAGAGATTTTGAATATCTAATAGTAAATCCGATTGTTTTTCTGGTGAGGAGGGTGGCAATTGCAATAGGGTCATAGGGACAGATTTACCACGGTGCAATTCTAAATTGGAGAAGAGTGACAGAATTATCACAAAATCTTACATCGAATCTATCGCATCCCATTTACTTCTTCAGGGTAAAACTACTTTTGACTTAAAATATTGGTTGATGTGTGCATAGGATAGCATTAGGATGTAGCAGCAACTCCATGAGGACTGTGTTTGTCTTTAGATGTAAATGTAAACGAATGCAGGGTGACTACTTTTAATTGAAGAATGCGTTCAATTACTCCTATCAGGGGGATGAGGGTTCATAAACCATGTGGTTACTTAATTTAGAAAATTTCTGTTTTATAATAGACTCTGCGTTTGCAGCTTCAGCGCGTTTTATCTAAAAAAACCCAGAAGCGTCTTTGGAGCG
>JAQGAA010001406.1:0-15814 GCA_034696425.1 Isotoma viridis | reverse complement strand
TTGGAATTGAAAATAGAAACATGGCTGAAAAGAAAATCTGCGTTAATCAAACTCCAGTAACTCCAAATTTAGCCTTTTTAATGGTGATGACGTGTATTTATTGTCCAATTCCAGGACACGAATATAAGTTAAAGAAAGATTGAACTTTATCTGATTTTTTAGCACGTTGTTGAACTATTTATATTGTCGACTGCCAAGTGTTAAGTTTATCAGATTAGTATATCAGTATATTATTTCATTTAACTCGTACAGAAGCATTGGTGGTAACCTAAAACTTTTAATTTACTTAAATGCAGCTGACATGTTGAATGCAACATGTAACCAATAGACAAAGAATTTTGAGAGGATTATGTTCATTAGTAACACATCTTAATAAAGATTACAAAATTTTCTTTGATGTAATCTGTTTAAATGAATTTTCCACACATCACCACAGTAGACGCAACTTGGTGACCCGGAGAGAGATGTAGATTCTCATCTGATCTGAAAAGAGATAGAATTTCAGCTGTGGTATCCAAGGTTCTACAAGACAAGTGAATGTACACGGAGTTCCCTTTGAAAAAAGCATTGACGCACACTAATTAAAAATATGGACTTGACCTTGAGCAAGTTATGAAAATCTCTCCCAGTAGGAAACATTCTTTTTATCTTCTTATCTTGATGCAATTTAAATTGCGAAATAAAACATGTCTTTATTTCTACTGTAAGCATTAACTCAAAATGACATGTGGGATGCCTCTTTGTGTCATATAGGTACGGGGATGAGGATGAATGATGTCCTTTCCTTTTGGCATCGGACATAAAAGATTCTTCGGGTGTTATAGCCCAATTAAATACAATGATGATAATATCTTTTTATGTTCACCGTGTAACTTCCTAACTTCTTTATATAATATTTCTTTCCGAGATGTCTTCTTGATATTTTATTATCTGTGCCGTATATAGATAGAAGCTTCGTATAATGGAAAATTTACTAATAGTGTCAATAGCATTTATAGCATGAGATGCGACTTGATTGGTTTTTATGCCTGCAGTACTTATCTGATCAGATTTTGAGGGAAAAGCTTTACGATTGCTGTAAATGTTCAGATAAATATGACCATTATCAATGTCTCGGTAGCTATATGAGATTTCTATCATTTTCTTCGTGCTGTATTTACCATTTGATGTGATGAAGCATTGTGTTGCTGTGACAGACGGTCAGAAAAAAATATAGTATGAGGACAGGAGGTGAGAAATTATTTATACATTTCGTTACTAGAATCCTGAAGGGGATCTAAATCCTAATTTTCGATTTCAAGGCAATTTCCTGAGCCCCAACTCTCCTCCACTCATTAAACTTTAGATCAGAGTTTTGTTAAAGTTGTAGGGGGAGCGAATACTTACATTGACCACATCACTTATATGAAATACAGAAGGGTGGGCGTACAGAAGTAGAACTAGCTGGTAGAGCGTTACTGCTTAATATTATAGTTCAGTCAACAGTGCAAGTACGTTTATAAAAAAGAATTGCAGCTGATGCACCTTCGAGAATGTAATGATTTTGAGAACATTTGGTGGTGAAAGTGAGAGAAAGTAACCAAAAGTAAGAATGATGTTATTGGTGGACAATCGAAAATCGAATGAACATCCAGTTCTTTCGAACCATGGCATTATTTTTCTCTACACTCGCAGAATGATTTTATCTAGCAAAACAAAAAAAAACATGGTTGTTGTCAACGATTCCCTTGAAGTCGTATAAACAGTGCTCAGTAAATGTTCACCCCTTGATTGGATTTTGGATTCGATGATGGCAGTACATATAGGTAGATAGATAGGTGAAAGTAGCTAGGATATTTGAGAAGATTTTTGATGAGATTTTCTTGTAATTACCAAAACTTACTTTGGACGATAGATTCCCCAAAGTACGAGTAGAAAGCTCAAAAACCTTGGCAGATATTATTACTTGAAGGGATGAAGAGGATCCTACCACAACATGTAACATACAAGAATCACATTACAACTATTACGAGCTTGTTTTAGGTTCATAAAATTACTTATGGTTGGCTATGAAGATCTGTGAAATCCATCCAGCTGCACGTGGATCATAATTTGTCTGGAGAGAAGTACGAAATAAAAGATCCCCTTATGTGTCCTTCCTTCCGTGTGCTAGATGCTCAGTATAAAACCTGAAGGTAATGATGTCAAGAGCTAATAATAATAATAATATACTCGGACAAACGTTATAAATTTGCTCTTTAGAAGGTATGTCTCTATTGCCAAAAAAACTTCTGTATTTACCAGTTGCAATGAAATGACTGTAAAGCCTACTAGTCTTCCGAGATTAGCCAGGCAACTAAAGAAGCAAAATTTATAGAGACATACACCAGATCTAACTTTACAGACAGAGTGTATAAGCTTTAATGTGTAATGATGATGAATAGTGAGACATTCATGTTTATTCTTAAGGGATTTATTCCGTACAAACATCGGCACTTACTAGGCATAAGCCGCTGTGAGATTTCATGAGAGATAATTAATGTGCCATGGCTAGTGAATAAAACCGTGAACAGTATACTAACCGGAAGACAAGTAATATACCGTTGAATTTCGGATTTAGTAATAGAAAGTAGTTTTTAGTGAGTTTCACTGTTCCATAATAAAGTGTATGAATGCAATTCTCTTTAAGGTTTAGGTAAGACACTTCAATGTGAAAGTAACACTCTTGGTTGCCAGAGTCGGACGGAAGTTTAGCCTCTTGAGAAATCCTGTATAAGTAAATCTGTAACTGCATGCATACAGGAGAATATAATATATCTCTTTGTGAACAGATGGTGATTTGCGACAAGATTGCTCGTGTGGGTGTGGTGGGTAGCTGGAAAATGTATCTCTTATAAAACCTATGAAGTGTTTCAATGTAAATGGTTTTGCTAGTTAGAGTTCGAAAAGTTGCAGAATATTGTAGAGGATAAAACTTGCATGGATACTATGATGTAAGTAATAATTATGTACCTGATCTGCTCCCTAGAAATTCCCTTGAGTATGCCTGCCACTGTCTACATATTTTATATGAAGTTGAAGCATTATATGAGATTTAGCAGATGGGATACTGTTACCACTTCAACCTCAGCTCAGATAGAATCATGGTATAGGATGATTGTAAGATTTTAAGATTTTGATATTACAAGTTCATTTTTTATTTATTTTAGTATATAACCGAAAGTGGTCTTGTAAGTCGGTATGGGTCTGTCGATGTGGTTTATTTTCGAATCGGCATATTTTTTTCCTTGCTATGCGTATGCCTCTTATTTTTTTACAGATCGTATCTTAAATTTAAGTTTTTAAAATTTTGGCACACACATCCACATTTTCCCCAGCTTGTACCATATCTAAAATAATAAAAAAAACTGTTAAATGGTAATGTTAGAGAAAATTTCATCAAAATGTCGCGAATCAATTGGCTATGATGTATAGAGTGGTTTCACTTTGAACAGTGGGGTTTTTTGTTTTCTTTTCGGCAAATGTGTGATTAAATAAATACAGGGGTCCAAACTTCGAATTTTTTATGTAACCTTTTTATGTTTTATGCGCTCTCATAAATCAACTATGAGAAATGGCAACATCCCTGTCAATACTAATCTGTTTAATAACCCTTGACTTTAAAATTTTCAATATGGCACAGACACCCAGGGGCAAGGTTTTTTGGGCAACCACAACCCCTTGTGTAAGATCATGTGTAGTTCATGGTCAACCAGAGTCAACCTACCTAGAAATATCAGTAGCTTTGATTTTTTCTGACAAACTGATGACAGATCGATACTATAGGAATTTCATGTTGTATATTATTATCTCTCTTTTCTCATTCCGACACCACATAAAAATAAAATATAGGATACAGAGTGTGCATCTGAATTATATTAAGTAAAGTTGCCATTTGAAAATTCTTTATACTGCACCCTACATGAAATATCTTCCGAATAGTTTAACTTGTCTGTAACACAACCATTAGATCATTCATGTACATTCCGTACCTTAAAACATTCAAACGTGATTCATATCATATCTATACACAAGGTAGAAATAACCTTCTTTACGCAATATCTCTGAATTGCCAACTCTTTTAAAAAGATTAAAGTCAGAACGGAAGCGGTGTGTCTCATACTTCAGGTTTTGCCAATCAAAATCAGTTTCGTCTTCCAACAAGCAGCATATTACAAATAGAGCGTATAAGCAGCACAAGCTAATTTTAAACAACTTTGAATTTTTTCTTTTAAAATATTGAATAACTCAAAGTTTCTAAGCTTTCAATTTTCACAAAGTAGTTTAACACATCGCATATTGTATTCTGTGTATGAGCAACATGTTCTTTAAATTAACTTTTCATCTCTAATGTACATCACATTGTCTTCCTTACCCCTACCTTCTTGCTCAGAAGCTTTCATTTCACAATCATTGTTAATCATTATTAGTGATTGTATTTTAACATTTCCTTTTAGAAGCTCCAAGACTAAAGCTCGTTCTACTACACGTTTCTCATTAGAAGTGGTTGGGAGTGATCTTCACTCTTGGCAATTGACTTAGAAGATTGATTGACATATCACCTCATTTGTTCTCGCCGATCTGTCAAGTCTTGTAACATCTCAGTCTCATAATTCATTCATCCATAGGTGAATTATCATAGGAAAATAAGACTTACTACTGGAGTAGTATTAAATCCCTTAGAGGTTGTATAATATTGTAAACCGTGACTATAATACATTTCGACTCTAACTGCGTTGGATGTGGTTTAAGTGACAAAATCCTGTTCAGTATTAGTTCATTGTCTTTCTCGTCATCCTTTCATGTCAGTAGTGGAACTATAAATCATTCACTAAATGCTCAGAGACACCTTTTCCCATTGTGTCTGATTCATTTGTCCTCATCCGGAATTCTGATCAGGGTGAAAATTAACTTATACGTTTTTGGTGAAAGGGATTCCTTGTTCTTGACTGATTTGATTAAATAACTTTATTATTATTCCTGGAGTCAATTTGAGCACTTAAATTTACTAAGGAAATCTCACCATGTCGCTTGTGTGGATGAATTTCATTCGTGGAAGGAGACCATCTAACACACGAAAAGTTAAAGTACGTGTTGAAAATTTTTGGTTTATCTTACTAATGACTTAACTTCAAATCAATTTTTATCCTCAGAAATTCTTATAAGATAAGCCAGGTTTGCATAATGCAAATTCTATTGCAATGTAGACCCAATCATAAAACGTGTAGGGGAACTGGAGAACGAAACTTATTGTAATTGTATTCATCCAAGGTAATGAAGCACTTTCTTTTAGTGCTAATGACTGATATGGATTATTTATGTGAAGATAAAATGCATTTAAGTATACTTAATCAGAAGCATTTTCATGAAATGACAAGTGATTGTAAAGAGTCACGGGAGCAAAAGGAATATTAATAATTATCATGACAGAACTTATGCGATAGATATGTAAAAATCTAAAGTTTCTTTGCTTAACTGTATCATCTGAGTCTGATTATATGGTGGAGTGTGAGCTGAATCTCCCTGTATAAGCCAAATCCAAATGTACGAGTATTATTACTCCTTTTAACTCGTAGAATACTTAAGAAGGTTTATTACATCTTCATGGCAGTTACATTATACCAATTTTCAGTGTAAGGTACAGCTTAATAAAGAACAGTACGGTAACGGTGGGGTACGAAACGGTAATGGCAGCCTTAATTAACTCAGTCTAGCTGTCCGGAATGAAATAAGGGAAATAATTGGGTGGCTAATTATATAATTTGCATGCGAGCGTGAACTGGTCGCAATCAAAAAGTTTTATGGTAATCAAGCTCAAGCTGACGAGGAGGGTTGGATATTGTGGATGAATGAATGAATTAAAGAAAGGGTAAAGGTGCTATATAATACTATACACTACTAAATTGAGCCAAGGACAAGGTATTTGCAAGAGAAAGATAGTGTGTGTATAACATAACATGGTAGTATTGGTAGTGCAATATGACATGTTGAATTAGACTGTACGACGAGCTTTCCATTCTGAAATCGTAGGAGAGAAAAAGTCTTGTATACATCTAGCCCTGGGACACTTCAACAGTACAATATTAGTTTTTCAAGCTATTCAAATTTTCATATAAAGCTTCAATAGATCACGCACAATCTACTTTTAAAATGACATTCGTTATTATAATTTTATCATTACGATAACGATACGATGGAATCAGTACTAGTATTTGCATTTGCTCGTTGCATAGCTGTAAACTGTAACTCAAAAATTTTTGAGCGTGGTTCAAGTGACTTCTAGTTTGCTTTCGAAAGTTCAAATTTTCTAGTACAAGTGTCCATAGAGTGGCACTTTTTGTTCGCTTTGGCTTTGTCCACTAGAAGTATAAGAGGGTACTTTAGCTAAGCCGATTGCTGTGGACCGTGGACAATTTCAATGTATGACATTCGTATCGGATAATTTTTGTCGACATTTTGGCCATTTGGCTCATTGAACCGGTCTCTGATTTTTCTTATAAATAAAATGTGAAATGGGCTTTTTATAACCCCATTCATTTCAGTTGAGCCATTTCATGTGCTTTCTCCCACTCAGTACAGTTATTCGTCCTAACAGTTTCTTGTTAAAGGGTGAATTCTAGTAGAATTGAGACGAGGGGTTGAGGTTGGGATTGCTTAGTGTTACTAAATTGAAGATTTTTGACTGAGCTTTTTATTCCAAGTGTACAGTTGATAGTTGTATCATTTGGTTTTACGCGTTATATATATCCATCCCATTTCGTTTGCCATTACAGTGTTAGAAATGGCAATCTCCACGGTCTCCATTAAAAAGTCATGACTTGAGTGGGAGCTTTACTTTAACTGTTACAAACGCCTGCTTTTTATTGTCCTTAATGCGATATTACAAATTTACTTTTGTATCTTTCCTGAATTTCTTTTTTATTCTGGTGATGAGGAGATTCCTCTCAAAAATATACATTTAGATTAGTGTAATGCGTTTCCAGGCTGCAATCTTGTACTAAAGGTCAAGAAAATTATAAGGCTCTAGAGAATTTAAAAAAGCGTGCATTTTTGTGTGGAATTTTTTTGAGACTTGAATCCTAGAACGGAAGCGTAGGAGCGTGCAATCTGGAAAACATTCTTGCAATGTTTGTAAAAGCTAGGTATAATTTTTATGGCATATAGGGGTTTAAAAATTTGAGGAATTTCTCTATTACCCTTGAGATTGACCT
Source organism: Isotoma viridis (assembly GCA_034696425.1). Lineage (NCBI taxonomy): Eukaryota > Metazoa > Arthropoda > Collembola > Entomobryomorpha > Isotomidae > Isotoma > Isotoma viridis. Next base: position 8,585 of record JAQGAA010001406.1, on the reverse strand, counting down.
AGGAACAAGGAAGAAGAAAAAATCACGTACGAATCTGACGTGTTAAATGGCTTTGGCTTTGAGATTTTAGAAAGATATAAAAAAGTTCAGCTGGTAGTCTGCAAGTTGCTCTGTTGTGAGCATCTTATGTAAATACATGTGTGTTTAACTAGAAATACCCATGGGCATGGGGTTTACCATTTGTAATAAATTTGCAAAAACGACCAAGCTAAAACATTAAGCTGTACCGTATTGCTCAATTTAGTGGATTTGCAAATATTTATGTGTTTTTATATTTGCAATCTGTTTCATGAGTTATTTATCCATATTGTGACTTCCTGTTCGACCCTGAGTTACGCAGTAAGCTCAAGAATCCCTTTTTAATCTCCGACACAGCCCAGATTAAGTTTAGTTATCTTCGTAATACTGTCGACAAGTAGTGAAATGATGTAATACGTTTTAAACTGCAAATGAAGAAGGCGAATGTCAATTTAAACTTTTATTCCATAAAGTGGATCAATTTTTTAAAATCCTAAACAGCAAAAGTAATGAGTTTACATTCCTTCATTAATTTTTTCCCATTTTCAAGTTCAGCAACCTTGCAAATTTACTATTTCTATGACGGAGTTTCTGTTCTCAGAATTTGTGTGGGTGTTTCGCAATTTGCCAGAATGACTCATCGAAAGCTTTCCGAATATATAATGTTATAAGTTGTAGTACTTTTAAATTGAACCTGCTTCACAGTATTATATAAATGAGCGAAAAAAGAGAGATAGGATTTTTCAAATCTTACTTTCATATATTCAAGAATGTCGTTGCTCCTGATTAGTATTCGGTACTCACCGTATAAACCTGAAATGGTTCCATGGTGGAATGAATTACCACGCACTGCTACTAGTAATGCTGATACTACACTGCCGTATACTATTCCAAAAGCAAAAGTTAAAAAAATACTTTCCCCTGAAATGTTTCAGACAAAGATTTTAAACTACCCAAGGGTGCCTTTTAAACAAGATAGCCATCACAGAGTAGCAAGAAACCACTTAAACAAATGTGATGGTACAGGAGATATCAAACATTGTTTCGTTTTCGTTTGAATCTACAACAAAACAACGATACAAGAAGATGATACCCAAGCTACAATGTACAATACAAAATCATTGTGTATTCATCTGTATAACATGTTTGTTTTGAGCTAGAAAACTTTTCCTATTTACTTTGTCATCAGTATGCATATTATATTAGCTTTTGTAAACTAGATCTATTCAACTATTTTACTGTAGTTACACACAGTTTAGATAAAATTAGCAAGGGAGGGCATAACGAGTGGGGGTTTTAAGGTAGGTATATATGTAATAACAACAAAGATACAAACTATTCCATTACTGTGTGATATGATTTCGACTATATGACATTTAGGATGAAATCCTATCTGCCTATACCTCGCAATGGAGAAAGTCTGTAAAAGTAAACTATAAGCTTGAAACGATATAAGTCGTTGATTTTGTTTGATGTTTAAGAAGATAGACATCCTGGTCAAATTAGGAAACTACCTGGTATTATGTTTATGTAGTAAAACATTGTTTTAGAAATTGAGGCATTATCTGAATTCCAAAGCAGAACTGTAAAGCTTTCACTTTTTGGTATTATTCTGGGATAGATATGCCTACGGCTATGGGAAAATACAAAACATTCACTAATTGTAAGTACATGACCGAGAGGAATAAGAAACGAAAATATTTATCTATGTAAGCTAAAGTATAGGTGATGTAACCACCCAACCCTGTTGACACTATTATGCAAAATCTAGCATTCAAGTATGGAATCCACCTAAGTATGATGACGATCATAGTTAATGCGATTCCACTAGTTGGTTCTGTTCTTCATGCATAAAAAGATACACTCTACTATACTATGATGTTACCTTAGCCTGAGTAAATAATTCCTAGGAGCTTATCTTGGTGAAATGGCAATTAACTAAAAGTGGGTTTCTCTACCACAAGAAAGAGTGACATGGGTAAGGACCTAAAAGCCTACGTATATTTCCTACACATTATGAAATACTAGGGTGAAAGCACACTTTAAGTTTTAGTTTGAAAGTATATACTTGATGCTTATTAGTTACGTGCTGTTTCGTTCGTATCAAGTGACAAGGAACAATAGAAAAGGTTGACTAGATTCTTGCGTTGCGATGCGATTTTAGCTACGAAGTGTTGTACACCAGAAAAGTAGACTCTTAAGTAGGGCAGATGAGATGAAGCGACAAGATCTCACGAGTGTGGACTACAAATAGCTTGGACTTGGAAAGTTTGAATCCATATCATCATCATTTCATTATACATTTTGTAACTATTCTACACTATATAGTATTACTACTTACTGCAAAAAGACTATGTAATCCAAGTGTATCCAGACATTTATATAATATTGTTATTATTATGATGATCATACTCGTATGTATGCCGAAGAGTCAAGCTGAACCTGCCTAGTGACACAATTTTTATTTTTTCAGACTGACTTGGCATTATTCATAACACGAGATGAGGGGACTCATCATCACTTATGAGAATGACTAGCACCATTTCTTTTGTGTTTTGGATCTTGTTAAGTACCATATTTCATCCTTGAAAAATAGAGATACAGAGACATTTGCAAATAACATGTATGCATGCTTCTACACATTATGTGTACGTTTACGATCATAAAGTAATAGTTTGTTAGTTTTTTGTTACACATGATAAGCCAACAAATTTATCTTACGAATGGATAAAATGCTGAGGGATGTTTTGTCCTTTTTTGCACATGTTTAATTTATAGTGTTTCATTTTATTACTTAGCCTTGAAGCCTCACGTTCATTTATTTGGAACCATTTGGATGTTTCCAGAGTTGCACGTGCTGTTAAAATGGTTTAGTACAATGGAAATGCTTAAAAGATAAAACAATTCTTTTATATGTGCTAGATTTTAGCCATATTGCAAAAATTATCAGCATTTCCAGTAATGTTCATAAATTTCATCACGTTGTTTGCAGCCGGGTGGGATATAGGCAACTAAAGTAGTAAAGGATATAAGCACAAATAAACTTGTGTGCTACTATTTTTATGAGATTCTGGATCTAAATTTTGTGGAATTAGATTTAGCAACGATGGCCTGGATTTCTGAATGGTGTTGTTGTTGTTGTTACATGAGTAACAGCTTTAGTATTCCATGTAATATAACTTGGGTTAAAAATGCAACAAGCAATGGGTAAAGGATTCTGAGATTGGCTTGCTAAGATTGCCTTGTAAAAGAGAAAATGTATATTTTACGGACAAAAATGTAATTTATTTTGTTAAATTCATTGCTTTTTCCATCATGTAAATTAAGAGTTGTTGTTGTTTTGATTTCAATACCTCGTTTTATTTTCCTTTATCTATTCAATCCTTGTTTATTTTTAGAAACTTTGGAAGCATTAAATGTAAAATTTTTATTCGACTCTAATTAGATTAGCATCGTTTTATGGAAAGCTACAAGTGCAAGGTTGACTTGCAATTATAAACAATGTATATATACACTGTAACATATAAATAATGCTAAGAAAGACAGAAATAATGAGTACAGTAGGTACGGTAGGATGATACTAGAATCTTTAGTTACAGCAACAGGAAAATTAAGCGTGGTATCTCAAGAGGTGCCAAATTGGCCAATCGACCTTATTCTTAAATGTAGGGGAATGCCTGGATCATGGATCCATTTAGTGCAAAAAGTTCAAAATGTGACACCAAAAGTGTTACACCGGTTTCTAATAAACAATAATATTTATTTCGTGTGTTGAATTTATAATTTTAAGTTTGAAATTTGTATACACGAGATAACTGTCATCAAATTGAGTAGATAAATATGATAGCAATTGGCATGAAACACATAGGTATACCCAACCCCAAATGTTTTTTAGTTATATTATATGAATGATAAAAAAAGGTTATTGTTATTATTATATAACTGTTAACTTTTTCTAAAAAACAAAGTTTATATACAGGAGTTAGGATCTATATATTTAATGATAGGATGCGGCATAAATGTTGATGGTGATCTGGTCAGCCGAGGAAGTCAGAGTCACTGAATATTTTATTAGTGGTCTGTTGATGCTAACTTTAACTCTTTCTACATTTGCCATCAGCATATCTGCTACTCTTCTGTTCTATTCAGGCAGAAAGCCAAATCCGTAGTGGAATCAAAATAACTGTTGTCCTATTACCGCAAGCATAATATATGAACATCTTGCCCTCAATGTAAACACTAACCACCACTACCACTATTACTACAATTCCTTACAAATGCTTCCTGTCTATATAGAACTACTTACTACTTGGTTCGAGAATGTTTACTTTTGAGATTGTCATCATAAAGGGAAATACGTGTCCAACATGATGAAAAGACACGTCAACCCGATCTCTTTTTTATTTCGAAGTAAAACTACCCCAGCAGCATAAGGGGCCCAGGATAGTCTTTAAAAAACGTACCAAATGTTTGATTCCATGTGAAAAGGGTTTGTTTTTATAAGACCACTTGAGGGAAATAAGAATGTTCTCTATCTAAACTTTAAGAAGTAGATATTTATATCAAGAGCCTTTATCATCAGAGTATGTAGGGAATGCATAGGTAAAAAGGTTTTCAACTGACAACTGAGTTAAAAGACCTTAAGCCAGAACTAGGGAGAAATAAACTCTTCAAACAACTGTGGTTTCGTTTCGTTAGTAAAGAACTTTCAAACTGAGAACCTTGTTGAAAATTAGATTTTGTCAGTGGCAGATAGAAAGAAAATACGTATTATAGCCACACTATCAGCCGCAGACAGACTTTTGGTTCGAGAAATAAAATCTACTATCTATCACTAGTCTATAGATCTAACAAACAAGCGTAGTCTAGTAGGTAATTCAGTTTCTAAAGTTTTTCTTCAACTTTCACCTAAAACTCTAGAGTTGGAAATGTCCTTCCTTTGCTAATGCTATCGGGAGAAAATAATATATCTTTCTATAAGATCAGTTCAAGCAACAATACTCATTCAATACCACCAAAGCATACTTTGTCTTTTTACAACCCACAACTATAAAAAAAGTTAGTTACTTGAGGAATTGGGACGCTCGTATTATTTTAAGTCATTGTTTTTGTTGGTAATTGTGTTGTTGGCATTTTCATTTAAAAGCTACCATTTATTTTAGACTTTAAAAGAAATGCATTTATCTAAGGAAAAAAATCTAATCCGATGATCCAGTCTAAAGTACATTGTAAATATTCTGCGGCAAGGGTTATTGACTTTAATAATAGAATAGTAAGTAGTATCCACCGATCCGTATTCATATGCTTGCATTTGCATGTGGCATAGTTCGAGAGATGAAATAATAAACCTTTTAGTAACTTGGAACCAGTTGATCATCTACGGAATATAATATGTTCTATAGTATCCAACAATAGAATAGATTTCACATGACAGAAACTCCATTCATTTTACACGCAATGAACACAATTGCATAATATGTTGAAAGGGTTCATATGTGGGCCATAGTCGTTAAGTGGCTTGTGTAACTGGACCCACATCATGATACCTACTTGGCTAAAGCTGATAATTTGTGGCATAGGCCTGCTGTTGGTGCTAGAAACTAGAATTAGTCATTGTTCACATTAGTCTTAAGTATACATTTACTAACTACATACACACATATCTTTGATCTTAAGAAGTTAGGCCTGTTTGACTTTTAAAGCTCTAGGAAAGATTTATTTACCTATTGTACTATTATTCCATAGATATAAAATAACTCTCTAGTTAGTTAAGAGCAGATTAGAGGTGTTAGTCTATGTCTCAATCCGTCATGTCATGTTAGTGTTTGCCAAGAAGTGACGGAATATTTGTTTGTAGTCGTAAATGGATGTAAAGCTAAACTTCTTGTCTATCCAGTCTATAGTCTTCATTCTTCAACCAGATTTAAAGTGGTGTTGAGTTGAGTTCAACTTACATATGTGTGTCCTACATACTCAAAGAAATTATAATATATCAACTATACAGATGCAACAATGATTCTCTCTATTTTCAGTTTTACTAGCTTTCAAGTGTAAATAGATATATTATATTGTAGTTAACTAAAAGAAGGTCCCTTGTCTGAAAGACGAAAACTCTCTCTGAAAAGAAGTTGGAAAAGAGTTGTTGAGCTTTTGAGTTGATAGTGTTGGTAATGCTACTTGATTCAAGTAGTAGCATTTCTCCAGAAGATTGGTTCTACTTGTAGTGTGACCAAAGCATTGGCACTACAACACTAGAATAAATCGCAACATAAGAAAAGGGGGTGGTTTATAAGTTTCTAAGAGATTTCTGCACTCAACTCACCACATCATACAATAATATACCACTAAAGTATGTGGTGGATTGTATAAGGATAACATAACAAGAACAAGATTGTCCTACTTGAGTTCTTGAAAAAGTTATTACTTTCATGCTAAAAACTTATCCTTGTGTATCAAACAAGTTTTCCTTTAGTGATACCAGCCAATAATACCAGTACCACAAGTACCAACCAGTGTCGGTCTTGTAATACACTTGAAAGTCTTGTACCATTTTGAACTACTTTCTATAATATTATTATACCTTATTATTACATTTGGCTCATATTACTCTGGAATTTTGTCTAGAGTTTCAAATGAAAGAGTAGTGGTGCTTATTGCAATATTACATACTATCATATCATACATCTACCGTTTCATCTGTTGTAACACAGAGTTTACAAAAGTACGCGTGTAAGTTCCTAAAGGTAAATCGTGTAAGTAGTTTTGAATAGAATCTGAAGAAGTATGAGTAATGGTAGTTTGGTAGTAGTAGTGTGGGTGTAGTTTAAAAAGTGTAATAGTGTTTGAAAAATCGGGATATCATTATATAACACCCAGTAAAAGTTGTAGATGTAATACAAATACACAACTGCCAAAAGACTTTGTCACTGAGAATTCGTGTAAAAGAAGAAACTTCAATTGAGAGCCAGAGAGAGTAAAATCAAGTTTTTTCGTCTTGAGTTTTGAGTCTGTTGATTGAACCCAAAGGAGTACGTGCTGCTGTGTTCAAACTTCGAAATATAAGGGCTACTACTGCTACACGGTACAAAAGAAAACCTTGTTGGATTTACTTTTTTAGTGGATATAAGAGACGAGAGATAGTTGGTGAAGAGCTCAGAAAAATGTTTGGAGATCCTCGTGTCCTATATTTACACAATCAGGTAGGAAAAAAAGTAGAAAAAAACTTAACGGAGAAAAGATTGCGACGATTTGTGATGAGACTACTTCAATCCAACTGAAATGCCATCGTATAAAAGAAATCATTTTTATCGCTACTCGACTTTTTCTTCCTGTGTGCTTTTTACCTCTATATCTTTTACATTTTACACATACCTTTTCCTTCCTATTGCATTTGCTTTGCTTGCTTTAAACTTACTCAAATTGGAATTTTTTTACACAAGAAAAAACTTATAAAGTGTGAACTTCTTGTAGTACGTGGTAGTAAAAATTTTATTTTCTCATTCAAACTGTACTCTTTTCTGTCCTTAATTTATTTGAATATGGAATAGGTTTTAGGTAGTAGTAGTAGTTTCTTTTGTTGGACTTGCTAATATTGGTATGGATGGGAGGAGGTATAATATGGTATAGGAAGTAGGTAGTGTGGTATGGGTAGAAAGATCTGAAAAGTTATTCTTTGGTTGGAGTTGGTAGTATGGTATTCAGTACTGGTGTCTTTTCTAGGGTTAAAAGAAGTATTCTTCCGTTTGAGTTTCCAAATGGCTCATTTATATTGTCATAAGAAGTAGTTTAAAGGAAAAATGAGGGTGACAGAAATTGCTCCTTTTGCGGTTTCATTTGGTTACCCATTTCTCTTGTATATTTTCACTGCTTTTGGCTTTTATAGTATTTTGGTTTGCTTTGAAATTGTTGGAATAGAAGTAAAAGTGGAGTTGAATGCTGAGTGGATGCTACCAATAATAATGCGTGTTTGTGTAGTGTGTCTAGTAGAAGTTGTATGCATTGGAATATGTTGAATGTAGGAGAGAGAAAGTGGTTGAAAGTATGGTATGACTGTTCACGAGGATAATTTTGGTTAGATTGCGGAATAAAAATCGAAATATTACCTAACATTACTGCCAAGCTATATGGAATAACTTTTCTTTTTTGGGGGTTTCCAATTTGGTTCAATCTCATTTTGCGGATTTTTACTGATATTTTTATACAGCATGTAATATATTATTCTTGTTAAGGTTTTTAGTAGATATTTTTCTTCCTTGGGAAGTTGAGTTTTAGAAAGGCATAGGTTGTATTTAAGAAATGTTCATCCTCTTAAAGTATAAAGTTTCAGGTCTTTATAAGTTTTTTTTGTAAAAGGTTATCATTGTACAAGCATGTGTAGATTATTATTTCTTCACCTGTCAAAGGTTTTTAATATGCTTGATATTTGTAAGCTGGAAATACAAGCTACCACATACTTAGGAGAAAAAATAGTTTACTTGTTTGTCCCAGCATATGAAGAAACTTCATATCCTGAGACTATATAGATAGAATCTTAGAATTGTTTTGGCTTCACTCCTTGGCAAAGTTAT
>JAQGAA010001405.1:0-15816 GCA_034696425.1 Isotoma viridis | reverse complement strand
AATTAACTAGAGTGGAATGCTGGTTACATATATGCAGTAATGCCTAATCTTAAAAGTAATGTTAGAATCTAGAATTCCATTCAGTCGATTGCCGCATTAGTGTGTATTGAGAAGAACATATCTTTCTTTTCTCCTTAAATTACATCTAAAGTTATCGATTTGAATACTAAGATCCTCCATGTCCTAACTTAGTATATTCATTCATGCGTGAATAAGGTTTCATAGTAACATAAAAGATGAGGAGAGGGATCTCAAGATATAATACAAGATACCAATAATACAGACATTTGTAATAATAGTTATTATTATTAATGAGAAAATTAGGCAAACGAACTTAAGCTACTTTAAGGTTTCATCATCGTAGGAGTTAGAGCAAATCCACTAATACTTCAGCAATCAAAAGGGCCAGAATTATACAAACATGATATTTATTTTCAGAGTGTATCTAGGTTTTAATGATTAAGTAGAAAGGACTATAGAGCTAAAGGAATGATGCAGGAGTGATAAAGCCACTTACATCATATCACACACATTACTTTACTACAACACTACCGAATGAGGTTCATCAATTTGGTTTATCGTTCCTAAAGCACCGTATCAACGCTGAATATAATAATCAGATCAGGGTTGTATGGCCAGGCTGAGTATAAAGCACGGAGAGATCAAAGAAGTTTGTCACAAGAGACTTATGAGATGCGTTAGTATTTTGGGCATCATCATCACAAAATGGATGGGGACTAAATAAACTTACTATAAATAGTTAGAGATTCAAGTTGAAATTCTAGTTCGTTCGTGTCGTATTCCTCGTATAGGTACTAGTGTACCACTCTTCACTCACCAGTCACCACCACCACTTTCTTATTACTGCTAATGACATAATATGAATGGGGGAAGAAAAGCATACAATTATGTGTTGTACTGACATAGCTTATAGCTTTCTTCAGCATTTTCTCACTTCTCCGTCTCTGTTCTTTCTGTTTCAGTCTTTTTCTTGTGTCTTCAGAGAGTTTGAGTAAAATTGATGTGGGTCGGAGGGATGATTCGTGTAAAAAGTTAATGCCGACAAAACAAAGGACTTGCATAATTGTGAGATTTTCGCCTGATCTTTTTCACGAGTAATTAGGCGCAGCAGTGTTCCACTTCGTTTTAATGATGTAAAATTCTTTTGTTTATCGAAATATCACTCTTGAGTTCTCCGTTTCTCTTTACTTTACTTTTGTCTTTGTCTTTACCCTCTAAGATGTGCTTTCACCCTATCATTCATATGTACACACATTCCAGAGTTTATTCTCGTACAACTTGATTGCTTAAAGTATTTTAGTAGTTTCTACTCGTTTTTCCTGTCTTCGTATCCTTGAGATTCGTCATATTGTATTATCATATTATGCTCACTTTTGCCAGCTTTGTTTGCATTATTTGTCTTTAGATATTAAGAAGATGAACTCAACTAAAATTCTATCGTTTCTATGCGGGTTTTGTAAATCCGTGACTGATTTTGTGTAGTTCTATTAATTTATGAAGTGAAATTTAACGCCTAAATTCATACTACGTACTACGACTACCATTTTCGCTATTAGTGTACAAATGTACTTTGGTGAAGGCAAGTAGTTGCTTTAATTCGTTATATGTTCCCTTTTTTATCACTTTTTCATCTTATTTATCAAAGGACAACATTTTATTTAAGTTCCATGCTCATCCCTTTATTGGCATCAGTTTTGCCTTTTTCGTACACAGCCACTTACAGCATTCATGTTCATCATCACCATGCACCATGTGAATCCTTTAAATAAAGTTTTCCTTTGAGTTTGAGTATATTTTTATGAAACATTCTTTTCATTTCTACAGCTTTGCTTTTCAAAGAAAAACCTCTCTGTTTACTTCTCATTCTTTTCTAGTTTGAAAATTGAAATTTATATCAAAACAACAAACAAGTCGTAAAAGTTTTAATGTTCAACAATTTACTGAATCTAGAGCGAAATAACTTACGTAATCATTTTCCTTTTATTGTTTTTAAGAAATTCACATTTGGTGTAGTAGTAATATTCTACGAAAATTACAATTTCCAAATTTCAAAACCCCTTGTGAGTTTAACATTTCAAACATAGGAACAATCGAGTGGGTGTTTTTCAAACAGAAGGATTTAAGAAACTTACAGACAATATTCTATTTAAAACCCTTAATTCATAAAGTTCGTTATCAGTTCAATTTTTTTAAATTTTTAAGTCCATGATGAAATTATTAATGTTTCAAAAAGCCACATAAAACATTTTGACTTATTTTATGCAAATAAGGCGATGCGGAAAACACTTTCGGATGATCTAATTTTTCAAAAACACTATTATGTCTATAATAATATTTGGAATAATTTGTCATCTGCCATGAGGTGAGTTTTTTAAGGACGAGGATTTCTTATCCATAAACACAACTCGCAGTACGCCCGACAAAGACTGATTTTTTCTAGGTAGTATTGATCTTTTTGAAGCAACTAACTATAAATACTACTAAGGATGATGGTAAAAAATTCATACCTGAATAGTATTTCTTTAAGAGGAACTTTTTTTGAATGGCATTAATAAATGGAGTAGCGCACTCACTATACTATATATTATGTTATGTGATGAAGCGAATAAAATAAATTGTCCCAGTAGACACCATGTGTTCATTGGAGAACATATTCTAGATAAACTTTGAAATAAAAAAACATATGAACCCTACTGAACTTCAAGTCAGGAATATGATTTTCAGTTATATTTTCTTAGAAAACTCTAAGTAATTAGTTTTAGTCCGTACAGCTAAATACTATTTGTGGTTATTAGCAAAAGTTATAAAACATTGAAATTGCATTGAGTTTACTAAAAGTTTTCTACCATAAACTGAAAAATATCTGTTATTTAGAATTAAGGTTGGTAAAAAGACTGGAGATTGAGACTTGTATTATTTACATAAAATAAAAAAAGATTTAAATTAAGGGTGGTTTACTTGCTTGCCCTATTGTTTTGTTCTAATTAGCTAGAATACTTTGGGCATATGAACGACCAAGGATTGTGTTTCTTTCGGTGTAATTGCTTTAGCAAAAAACGGAAAAGCATAATAATAAATGTCTTGGAAAAATCGAAATTTATGGATAAAGTAAGCGAGCTTGTGATTATATTGCTTAACTAGAACCGTGAGAGAGAATTGATTAGGAGAAAGCATGATTGCTTTCACTTTCTTTCCCCTTAATAAAAGCAGGCGTGGTTGTACATGTGACGTAGTACACACAATCTAATCCTATATATGGGATAGACGGCTGTGCGCTAAAGTTACTGTATGGGTAGTTTTACTATTTTATACTTTGGTTCGCGAGGTAATTATATGACAAGCAGAGATTGCGAATAAAATATTTATATAATAATAGCAATTATACAAATCGATTTTGACCAAGTGTCCATTCTACGTATTCAATAAATGAATGAACTAATAAATGCCAAACAGATGGACTTTTTCATATCTAAACATTTCAAATTATGATGACATAACTAAGCTTCCAGCATTCTCGGTCGCTATAGTAAATAAATGATTCACTGAAGAGCGAGACTTGGCTAATTTGTATTTTGTATAAATGAGGCGAAGGTTTATAAAGTGATGTATTTTTATATTGTTTCAAAGCGTAGTTTGAGGAACAGTAGATAGATGGAAGGAGACAAGTAGACAAGATTTTTAAAGGAAAAAAAATCGACAAGGCACTCTAAAGGGTCAAAGAAGAATACTTTATTGGTCAGAGTGAAAGTTTGCAACGGTTCTTCTCATGTTCATGGTAGCGGTGATAAAAGGAAAAAAGAATAAGTAGTAAAAAAGTCTGTATACGGAGAGAAATACGTAGAAAAGGATAAATGTAAAAAAAGGTTGAATCGTTGAAATGTTTCATCTTCGTTTCTTCCCTTTGGTTTTGACGAACGCAAACAGGACATTATGTAGAGTAGTAGTAGTAGTACTTAGTGTATGTGCCTACTACATGATCACAAGTGTCTTTACAAACCGTAGATTTTTGGATTTACAATCTCTAGAGACTGTAACTGCGACAGAAGTTGAACCGTTTGAAGTATTTTTCAAATCTAAAAGCTTCAGCATTAGACAAGAGAACTATACAAAATAATATATATATATGTGTATCGTTTGAGAAAAAAAGTCGCTAGAGTTTACATGGATATGTAAAAGTAGATAGAGTTATTTCTACTTATTTAGTTCGATACCTGGTTGCTGAAATGATTCTGATGCAAACTAAGTATGGCATTCTTTATTTTTAAAACTAACTATTTCTAACACAGGAGAGGAGGAGAGAAGCTTTGGATATGTAATGTGTGGAGTTGTTGACTTTTCTTTTAGTAAGGAAGCAAAAAGGAACAATTATAGACGAATAGATGTATCACAGTGCATGTTGTTACTTGTAGCCAATATTATGTGCATTCAAGTACTTTATACTAACAATAAGACTCGAGTCTCAAGCCGGTAGTTGCATTTTGCATTACCAGACTGTTTCAAATGGGACTACGTAGAACAAGCGGTCATTAAAAATTTACATCCTCTGGTCTCAGAACTCGTATATTCAGTATAAATCGCCGTCCTCCTTCCCGTACTCAAACTTTTAGTTTTGCTTTGTAATGTGAGTGGGTTCAGAAATGTGCATCAAGCAAGATCTATCTACGATCAAAGCCAGAAAGACGATGGAGAAATGGACCAGTGAGGTTCACATGGGCAAATGGCCAGGCTTTCACTTTTTACGTCTTTCTTTATCTCCACCCATCCCTCTTTCTCACTTTCTATCTGTACCTACTATTTTACCTACCTTAGTCTTAGTTTCTCTTAAACTTCTTAGTCTGTGGGGTTTTTCTCTTTTATACATTACACTCTGTACATTTTATAATGTCATGCCTTCAAACTTATGCAGGTAGTAAAGGATTCTCTTTTGTACCTTTGTATCACTACTACCGAGTTTTGTATTGATATATTGCATTCACCGTATGATAAAGTAAAATCCAGTGTGTGTGTGTGTGTCATAGAAAATAAAAAGAAAGAATATGGCATGTGTAGAAGAGAAGAGTGAGTACTATAGCAGTAGAACTAACAATCTATACCTAGTAAGTAGTAGATAGCCACTTCAGATTGCTTTTTCACTCAAGACGGATTCACTATTTCATTTTATACCTTTCTCTCCTATCTTTTTAAACCATTTAGAAAGCAACATCCAATCCCAATTACCTATTCATACCTTCATATCTACAACTACTGCTGCTAGTACTACTACGAGATGCTAGATTTATCTTATGACTCTACTTTTTCTTACTGATATTCTCATATAGCAACGTACCTTTCCCCAATCTATTCTCCTTCCTTGGGATATCCTATCCTATTTCGTATTTTATATTGCTCCCAGCCAGTCAGTTCAAGTACCAACTAGCAAACGCTCTTTTTTAGAATGCCCTCATCAAGTTTTTCCGAGTAATTGAATTGAGGGATTCATTTTGTCTGCACATCTTCTTATATATTTATATGTGTATATATGATTTCACATGCTCATTCTTGCTTTTACACTTTCTTCCCGTAACTTGTACGCTGAGTCTACAAGTAATGAGTTAATATTTCTGTTTTTAAATGAAATAAACGTAAAAAATAACTACCTATGCGTTCCTTGTTTCACATGAGATACTTTTAGCCTCAGACTTAAGTGATTCACGAGAATATTAACCTCGAAGAGTAATTGATCCGTTAGCTAACTTATTTTAACTAGAACTAATTTCAGCTGTAAATCAGTAGTAGGTACCTATTGTCAATTATGGACTTTGAAGTATATGTAGCACATGTAAATTTATAATGCTGCTTTTTTCGACTGAATGGGCCATTCCATCATGTTCTTTCACTGAAGTGTAGTAGATAGAGTTCAAAATAAATAAGATTTCAATGTACATGCAAGAAAAAGATTTACAGCTTTGCTAAATAAAGAGCTTGCGCTTGAATAGGCATTGAGTGATTGATTATGTTGGTGACATTTGAGCCGATGAAACAAAGTGAGATCCTGAATAGTAAATTTGTAATAAATTTTATTTCTTGTGGTATGCCATTATGTTGAGTTGGTTGGGGAGCTTGTAGATTGCATTGAGAGTATATATCTAGCAAAGTTTATAAATTTTTCTTGTAAGGACACAGACTAGAACAATGTGAAAGTGTGAAGAACCGTATACTCTTTGATTACGTGTGGGGCTGAGGCTGCCGTGTGGGACTACCTATTATGCGGTTGACAACCTCTAGTATAAAAAAGTATGGAACTCTCAAGTCAGAGTTACACAGCAGGAGTTCAGAAGGACAGGTTCTTGATTTTCTGACCAACTTTTCTAACATTTTGCTATCAAAGTATTTTCTGCTTTTCCCCTTCCTCACACTCACAATGGCATTCATTGGATTGGCTTTAGGAGAAAGTAAAAGTAAAGCAGTGTTGGTTGGTAATGCAAGCGGAAGACACATGGAGTAGACCGCACCACCTGATGAACATGGGTTACCCTTATGTGGAAATCTTTAGATTAAGATATATTATTATGCCCTAGCAGTAAGTATCAACTTGTCTCCTTTCACGGATATGATAGAGTTTCCTCGCCTTCATCGATAAGTACTAGATATAATTCATTGCATTTTAGTCGTAACCCGACGTCTTGTCTCGAAAGCCTTATAGAAGAAGCTATCCGTGTTTCATTCATCGTCCTTAGATTAAATCTATCCGGCTGTTTTTATGAAAAGCGTCACGATTGCCCCCCTTATCAGACAAATGTATCTGAATAGTATGATGTTGAGACTGTTGCACGTATTGCATGATTTACATAAATCACGAAGGAGCATCGTTGCAATTTTCTCTTTCATTACCGAAACAAGAAGTAAATTTATAGCTTCCGTTGACTTACTGCTGCTTAAATCCTTATTATCATGCTACAAGTAATGTTCTTTACCCTACCGTTTATCTTTTTTACTTGTCAGGGGCTATTGTGACCTTCGCCATTTTCTAAGTTACTGATGAGATGGCTACTTAAGTTATTTTTTAAGAACGGCACGTCCCCGGCATTTCAAGCCTTACTTTTTTGGCATGCAAAAACAATTGAACCTCTTGAATTATCTTGAGTTCAAAGGTAACTTGTGAAATTCAAGGATAGGTTACACTTTATATTTCTAATAATTTTTATTTATTTGATATGTAGTAATGCACAATTTGTTTACACACCTGGGACTACATTATTATACAGCTGGCAAAAAATTAAAAACTACACAAGTCAACCAACCCCTTACTCAACAATTGATGGTACTAACTTTTTAGTATTTTAAACCGATTCATAGTTTCTATTATTTTCCAAAAATTTAGAATGTTGTCGCATCAGCAGCAAAAATTTTCAAAAGTGTTTGGTACTTGAAAAGTAGTATGCGTCACTTTCATTCAGATTTTTCAAGCATCCTAATATGAATTACGTGCTGTTTTCATCTGAATCATACTCTGAATACTCTCTCCCAGACACGCTTTATGAAAAACCAAACAGGTCTCCCTTCCCACAAAGAAGTCTACATAAAGAATACAAATGCTACTGTAAGGTACTTAATGAGTATTACTTAGCTCGGTTTAATTAAATGTTCTTCCTTGATTAAGAAGTTTTATAGGTTAATTTGATAATTTTGAAAGCAAAGTACATTCTAGAAATTTGACGTTACAAATTAAAGAGACGTTACAAATTAAATATTTTAAACTTTGCATAATTGTTTCTTATTGATTCTGGCCGGAACTTATCTACCAACAAAAAGTACAGTAGAAGTGATTTTGGGAAGTTTGGGAAGAATCCAGGCATTTTTGTAATTGGAATTTTAGGCCCTTATAAAAGCGTTTTTGGGTGCCGAAAAAGATACTTAAAATCCCAAAAATGTATTTAAAAAGGGAAACAAGACATGTAAACTGGTTTTTTGGGTAATTCTGTTGAGACTAGAGAATGTTTTATTGTTTTAAAAAGAAAAAATTGGAATATATTAATAAAACGTGAAACGCTTAATTAATTTTTTTCAAAAAATGTACTGTGTTCAGTGTTATGTAAAAAAGGTCAGTAAAGCAACAGAATGTGCTTTGAATTTTCTTGGAACCGTAAAATAGACCAAAGCCAACAAAATATGACAAAATGGGGTACATTCAAATCAATCAATAGTGTGCCAAACGCAGATTTTCAATAAATATTGGGATTATAGGTGCTTGTCCCGATAAGTGTCTAAAAGCCTGAAATCGAAATCCTATCTCGATATAAGTTCATCCCACCCCTTCCTTATAGTGCTGAAAAAGGCGATAGAAAGTATCAAATATAGTATATATGGTGTTGCTGATTCAGTTAGCTTTAATGTAAAATATATATATGAGAAAACACATGAAAATTATTGTAAACTGTAACTGCCTATTTTCAGACCTCGAATAAGAAAGTAGTGAAGCGAACCTGTATTATTTTGCTAAAACGACAAACTAGATATTAAAAATACAGATTTTAAATTGGAAATAAAATAAATAAAGTTTATTTTGAAGTTCTGTTATTAAAGCCTCTTAGTAAAAACTAACATGTCCCTATATATTATTAAATTTAAAACTTGCGATCGTTTTTCAAAGTCAAAATATAAATCTGGTAAAAAAGTAATTCGCGGAGTATAAACTAAAATTAATGAATTTGTGTAATTTATAGAACCGAAAAATTCTTCATTGTTGTGATAAATCAGCATTGCTTTCGGTCATTTGAATTTCTTGATTTTTCTGAATTTTTTGAAAATTTTTGAAATTTTTGAAATTTATTGAAAATGTAAAAAAATTTTGAAACTTAAGCGTTTGAAAGTTATCGTAGTGACAGACAGTTAGACATTAGACGGACAGACAGACAGACAGGCAGACAGAGCATTGTAGCTTTCGCTACTTAATAAACAGCCCATATTTTAGTCCATATTTAATACGCGGTAGTAAAAGAGAATCCAAGCACTATAATTTGGGAAAAGGACAGTTCTAACTCACAAGTAAAAATACCAATGATCTTTGTCGTCAGTATGCGTAGAAAACGTACTTAGTTTGCTCAAATCTCTACATTGAGTGTACATATACGAATGATTTTACAGTTGTTGGTTTTTTGGCAACATACCGAGTTTTAGAGGATGGGAAGATTTAAAAGCGTAGGCATTATAATGCATATATTGCACACTACTGTATAGACGTACATAAGGGGATCCAATGCACAAAAGTGCTTTTTGTGGATACTAACTTTTTGCTTAAAAAAGGTTGATATGTTTTTAATGCAAATGGGACAAACGAAATCGTGAAACTTCATAAAAATTAATTTTGTCCCCTTTTAGTTCTTCGTTCAATTTATTTTCGAATAAGATTTCCCTACTTCTACTTCTTGGTAGGGAGATATACACCGGGATAATTTAAGAGCTCGGGTGAATTTAACCGTTTTTAAAGAAATACATTTGATATATTATGTCTTGCCTATTGCTTCATATTCTTGTTCACATAATATACACAGGGTGGTCCGTAATCCTACGTCTGTGTATTCATTCCCTCAACGGCAACCCTTAATGTAAGCATTATGAGAGATACTATGTTTACAGATGCGTTTATAATTTCTCTTTGCTTTAGATTTGCAGCCAGTGGTGATGATACCTTTCAACTGATTAATGGAGATTGGGGCCAGTACTAGGAGTGAAGTGTTATGCATTTTTCTTAAAAAGTAACATAAATTTTTGGTGGTCGAAGCATAAAATCCCTTTGTTTTCATGCGTAAATATTTCAAAGACTTGTTAGTCTGTTCTATTTTTGTCTTTTACTTCACTTTTCTTTAACTGGGTAAAAATTATTTATTGTATCTTTGATTATTAGACTGAACACGTTTCACTTACTACTATGAATTACCATTAGTTTTTTCAGCTGTATTTGAAAACGGTTTTTTTACGACATTTAATCGTTCGCTTATTGACTAATAAGTAAAAAGTTCAGCTTTTTTGCGTAGACCATTCAATTTTTTAGAATTTAAAAATATTTGTGGAATCCCATTTCTATTTTTGTAACGTCTCGGTATAAGACTGTTGAACCTTTCAATTTAAACGTTCACGTCATTATAGCAAACCTGCAAATTTACAATACTTCGTGTGTTTAATCTTTAGAAAATATTCATCAAATGGTAACATATGCATTGAGCTCTTCAAAAAACGGGAATAGTGGCAAAACCAGAATGCACAAATACAAATAAACCAAGTGGGAAACTACCATTTTAATCTAAACTAATTAATGGGGTTGTATTCAAGATTGCTAGAATTATAACCGTACTTGACCATAAAAGAAGCATTAAACTTAGGATAAATACAGTATGCTATGAAGGGGTAAAGATTCTATCAACCCCACCATCGCATCCTGCCTCTAAAGTAGTATTAGTAGTGTGTAATAATGAAGAAATGTCTGCAATAAAGAAATGTACGTATGTACCATTATGCCTAAGTTATGAAAATGTCTTCAAGAGTAAAAGTACAATATAGCTAGTCTTATACTGAAAATAGCGCAAGGTAGATTTCCTGATATTACGTACGCAATACAATTGTAGATTATGGACGAACTCATGGCAAGATTAACGTTACACAAATAGTCATTGCCTTTGTTAGTGCCGTGCTGCCTGTGGTGTAACGCACCCACCGACATGCTTTCTTTAAAAAAAATACCTCAAATCCACATTTACTTTTCCGACTCCTTTCCATGAAAAGCGTAACGGCCATCATCATTTAAGTATCGCCTGAGGGTTATAATGCTATTTTACAATATTTTTTTTTTACTTTCACCATATTTTCTGTTTTTACTGGATGATGTTTCGCAACATGGATGTATTATGTATGTATTTATGGCGTAGAGTAAAGCTCCCAGCAAAAATTCAAGTAATGTCGTAGTAGACTTTCACGATTGAGTGCATAATGTTAAGACTTTTTGGAAATGCGCCTTATATTTAAGTAACTCAGTCTTTCCAAGAATCTTGTAACATGATTCAAATATGTTTGTGATGTAAAAGAAGCATTTTAATGGCTTTCAGTTTTGATCAAAAGACTGTGCCATGTTTCTTTTTAAATCTATGACAAAAATCCAAGTACTTATAGATGTGGGCATTTCTCAGTTGACTACAAAAACAAATAAATATTTTTCCCTGGAGTTATTAAATTTGCAATGATACTGTAATGCATATACTTTTATAAGCTAAAAGCATTGCGTAAAATTCTTAGTAGCTAAATCAAAACTAGTCAGATTGTGTGAAGACTGGTTGTATTTCCAAGTAGTGTAGAAAAGGAGAAGAACGATTGCATAAATTGCATTCCATTTGAGTATGACTAGCACTTCAAAGAGATTTAAACTGTCTAGTCTGACTAGGAGGCAAGGAAATGTACAATTTAAAAAAAAGACGATTAGACAGCTTGGTCAAAGTAAGTAAAGCCTAGTCGCTAGCCTGCCTCAGACACTTTGACTCTTTACATCCATATGCCACTCGATGTCATGGCAAAGTGATTCCTAAGGGATGCTTGATGTTAAATTAAGAAGAATGGGCTTGAAAAGCATTTTTGTACAGTGAAGAGCTTTTTTAACTTGAAGTACGTTGAAATGTAAACCACTGGGTTTGATTTCGTTTTCTGGTATCATTACTCACAATCAGTTTCGTCAATTTAATCTTGAAGTTCCCTCTTTGTTTCTTAATATAACTCCGGAAGGTCAAATCTGCCTGAAGCTCAAGAAGTACAAAAACGGGAAACATGTTGTAAGGAATTACCATGCTTCAAAATCTATACTACTTGCTGTTTAAAGCAAATCTTTTCTAAAGAAATAGAAAATTTATTTTATACTTATTACAAACGTTAACCCCTCCCCCGGAATTAAATCTTTAATTAATTAAAAAAACAAATTTCATCACATAAAAACTAATCATCTCCTTAAGATTTACAATTTTAATTTTAAAATACATTTCAATCGCTTACTGTGCACAACTCTCAAAATTGGTAAACTGAGCCCATAACTAATAATAACCTTAATAATACCTTAATTCAAATTAAATGCGCTTCCTAAAATATAGTCCTACCTTTGGTATGAGTTTAATGGGGTTCTAATTCATAAATAGCAACAGGTTTAAGTAGTTTGAATCTTTTAATTATCAATTTGATGAATGTACTATTGTTCATATTGTTAACGAGAACCATATTAAGACATCAATTAACAGATTAAGAAGCATATTAAATTAAAATACAACTAATACAAGTATATGTCCTCTGGCCTTCTTAAGGAAAGGTGAAAGGAAAAGTTTCCTTCTAAAGTGAAAGTTGTGTCCCCTTTATGTATAAATAACTGTGTATTGGTATAACCACGCATAGTGATACAGAGAGACGCTTAAACCAAAATACTCATAATATCGTCAGTCTAACTCAAAAAGAAAAAAAATAGTTTTTTAAACCAATAAGGTGGGAATAGTAATGCTGGATGAAAGGGATGTTTTAGATGAAACACGAAACACTACTTTTCTGTGGAAGGTATATGATAAAAAAGAAAAGACTTGATTGAAAGATAGCGAAGTCGGAAAGGAGCAATACAGTCGGAATTATTTTTTCTTACGCTAAAGAGTTTCTGGTCCATGTATCTTCATGACTCTCGGTTTCTTCTATCTTGACACATATATCTATATAGTGTAATAATAGTGTGTGGTTCCCTTTGCATCATACGCATCAAAGCCGTACCTCATGAGCGATTATTTATTCTGTGATATATTTTGTGTGCTTACCAAGTTGATCTAGTAACATAGTGGTAAAAGTAGAAGCTTATGTAGTGTATGATGTAAAAGTAGAGATGATTCTTTATGTAGCTGATATAGGAAATCAGAAGAGAAGAAAATATTCGTATCAGATTCTATTACTTGCTTGGCCGCTTCAATACACAGAAAGTGACTCATTTTGTGTCGCGTATCTATTTGCTTGTCAACTCACGAGGAGGAAGAGAGGGCTGTACTTTTTTCTTGATGGTGGTGCTTTCTTCTCTCACAACTTTCACTTTTAGAGACGTATCCAATTCCTGTTTCCTATCTTTTCTTCATGACAAATCTTTTTCACACTACTCATTCAATCAAACTACGAGTATTGAACCAAGGATTATGGTCTTACTGTTTCCTTTCTTTTTCCTATCAGTAGAGTTCATTCGACACAACCGATTTATTTCATTGCTGTGTGTACCTAGAAAGGAGCAACTGAAGATGAGTTGTAGAATGCAGGGTAAAATTGCTTTAGTGGGATACCTGTTATAAAGGTGGACTAACAGATAAAATATATTGGATCCAAAATAAGTCTTGGTTATTAGGACATTTAAAATTAACAAAAATCGAGGTGAATTGAAAAATAAGGGATTTTTTGCTTATTGGCTATACCTTGCTTAAAATTTCTGATGACAAATAGTTAAACTCGTGATTTGTGATAGTTTTCAATTTATATTTGAGTTTAAAAAAACACTATTCAACTGTAATATCCCTCTTCAAGGAAAACTTGGTTGTAATAATTTAATTTAATTAGAATTCACTGCGCTTATTGTGAATCACTATTAGATTAAATCACATAAAATCGTTTGCTAGTCAGTAAGTTCGAAAACTTGTAATAAATGGACATTTGTAAGCTCTTGTTGGGACTCCACAGGCAAAAGTATAGCAAGTACGATTGTTAAATATATTATTCTTTAGGCATACAAAACATTAGAAATAAATTTTTAAAACTTTTAGCAATTAATGATTTTATGCTAGTGCCGTGTTACCTTTGTTTTATCAATATTGCAATGCGTCGTTAGTTAGTAGCCAGTGTAAAGTTACCGTATATAACGAAATAAAATCTTAAAATTCTACATTAATGTAAGAAAATGAAGAATTTTAAAAATTGCATCTCAAATGTCTACGAAATTTTGAACAGGAGTTCATCAAATGTGTATTCTTTCATTGCCGTGAATTCTCCTTATGCTTATATTATGTCTTAAAAGGAATGCTTTCACTCTAGAGATAAAATTAGAGTTTTTTCTGTTTCTACTAAAGGAAAGAGAGAAAGTGAAAGAAAACATTAAAACTATTATGACCCCAGTGTTTCCAAACCAGCAATTCAGACTCCTTCCTTTCCAAAATTTCTCTGTACTTTCTTATGATGCTAGTGTCTGTCTTTATTAAAAGGGGCTACTTTGTATTGTTTCTTTCTAGAGCACATAATACAATGTTAGCATGGAAAAGGTTAATGAGTAGCTAGAGGGAGGCAAGAGAAATACCAAAGAACGACGGAATTTTTTACCCTATCTTCAAATCCAACAAGGATAAATATGTTGCGTTGGATAAAAGAACTTATGAGCATGATAGTTCTGTACATTGTCCACCTGGCATGCCATGAAATGTTCTTTCGTAGTAGCTGAATAGCTATACTACTGAAGCAACTACAAGGTAGTTAAGTAACATACAATATAGTAGATATATTATCATATAGTTTTTGGAAGGTTCGAAGTACACAGACGATGGCCGCCAGGTGAAATGTTGTAGAAAGAATTTCAGATATTTAATTACCAGCATCAAAAACAAACATTCCGCCTTATATGATTCTTGACTATTTATTTCCAACTTTATTCTCATATATATGTCGACTTATAAATGGCCACTTGCATAATACGAAGTTTACGTAACCTTACACTATAACTTATATGCGTAGATTTATATAGATGTATCTTATTACTCCCCCCCCTCTATCTGGGTATCATGATGCCCTTTCATCCGGCAGCGATATGGAATTAACGGAATGAAATAGAAACAATTTTTGAAAAAAAGAAAGCAATGGATAGCTTTTTTCGACCTTGGCTTATATTTTTCTTTCCGTTTATGAGAATTTACATTAAAAAATGAATGGGATTTCTATAGTTTTAAAATAGTACAGGCCTTGCTGCCTTTACCTCTTCACTGAGATCAGAGCAATTAAAACAAACCTCAAAAATATCTTTGAAAGAGGTTACTGCTCGTCCATACTTGATGTCTAGGCTTCTGATTCTTTTGAAACATTCCGAGTCTGGATTACTAACTGGGATATAGGTTTAGGATTCCTGAAATGCTATATAATGTTTTCTATAGGAAAATATGAGCTGTTCAGTTCAGGTGAAGTGAAGTGAGTCCCATTCAAAAAATAGTTTATGTGCCTTTGTGGAAACACGTTAACTTACAACTGGAATGCAATATATAGTTTATCATCACAAAAGCTGTTATTAACAAACTAAAACTAGAAAAAAACATTTGAATTGTTGGTTGTGTGTAATGTTATAGTCTCATAATTTTAAAAAGAAGTCCCTTTTATTACATTTTTCTTGGAATTAAGGATAGGCTTTAACTTAAAGGCCCATATGGCCCAGTAAGTCATATTTTAAGTTAAAAAAAAACAAAGAAAAAATAGAATGTATTGAACTTTAATATCTTGTTAACTACTAACCATTATTATTGCGATAATATCGTGCTTCATTGTCAGACGGCACAATTTTAAAATGGTCAAGCTGGTTTCCGGCCAGAGACAGTCGAAGACAAGACGGCTACACTTAAGTAATACTAAATACTCATCAGTATAGAGTTAAATATGAATTAACCGATTAACGCAATAGCGATGGGTGAAACCTCCGAGTTTGTCTGTCTGTCTGTTTTTAAATTTCTGTAATTTCTTTTAATTTTTTTAATTTTTTTTAATTTTTGAATTTTTTTTGAAATTTTTGAAATTTCTGAAATT
>JAQGAA010001404.1:0-15819 GCA_034696425.1 Isotoma viridis | reverse complement strand
AAGGCCTTTTCCTTTGAATGCTTTTACAATTTCCTGGTAGTCCGAGTACTAAAAAAGTATTGTTTTAAGAATTAGTAATTACTCCAACTTACAAAAAAAACTTTATTGTAAATGAAAGCCAAAAAATTTTACTTCAAGGTTGCAAGCTGTAGCACTTCCAAGACGAGGCAATTGCTCTCTTGCAATTTGCATCCAGCATGCATCGTTTCCAACGATAGAAATGATTGGAGCCTATTAAAAATATAAAAACAATTTTTAAGTCAGGTATTAGAAAGAAGCATTTCAGTAAGGATGCTTAAGAAGGTACCCTTTAAGAGAGCCTTAACGATTTGTCCTATACACAAACAGACCTTCCTTTTGAAAGTTAGACAACCGAGAAGGAATAGACCGACAGACTAATGGACTGATCTCAATTCAATCGGACCACCCCCACCCAAGGGTCATTCATGAGTAGTTCCTAGCAAATATTTAGCAACATAGGCAAATGAGATATCATTGGAAAACCATAAACATAAAACATACACATGTTGATATATTCCTGTCAGCAAGGATGACTTTATGCAAAAATTAAATGTAAGTGTTGTATTTGTTGACACTGGATTTCCTCATCGATTTTTTTTGTGTTTAATTGTAAATGGTTTGGTTTTGATTCCTTTAAATTCGTGTTCTGTTTGACGGAGTCTGGAAAGAAAGTTTGAGCGAGCTTAGTGATGCTCAAAAATCATTAGTTGCCTTGGCCCTTGCCCTCTCACTATGCATGTACAAACCAACGCCGTTTTGCATTCTGGATGAAATTGACTCAGCCTTAGATTTGATTCACAAAAAATAGCATTGGTATTTTAATCAACAGTAAATCTAATGGAGCACAATTCATTTGTGCATCTTTTAAAGACCGTAAGTAATATATACTTAACTTAATGCAGTGTAATTATAGAGTATTATAAGTCCATGAATGATTATTTCTATCTTTCCTTTTGAATGAACAGGCATGCAGTACAGCTCCAACTGCAAACTTCTTTTCAAAATCCAACTCATCAATGAAAAATCAGCTAGGTTAAACCGTTTTCCAGGCAAAACTGTAAGAAACAAAATAAAGGAAAGCATCATCCTAATGAAGCAAAGAAACAATGTACATTTTTAAATTGATACTTACAACCTTCTGTTTTAAAACGGAAAAGTTTTAATTTTTTGCGAGCTATAGCTCGGAAAACAATGTAAGAAAACTGGTTAGTGTGTATTATTAATATCCCATGTATTTTTATATAACGATAAAAGCTTAAACTTGTAATAAATCCATATCATTTCATGTGAGCATTCAATATCCATAGACTAAAAAAATTAAAGATAATTGATTACTGAAGGGAGTTAAAGCTCACACTATAAACACAACCATGGATGATTAAATTCATGAATTATTTTTCCTACTTTTTTCATTGTAAATCTCCAAGCAAAAGTATTGACGAGCTAATTTAGTATTTTGTATAAAGAATGAGGCAACTCATTGTAAGGCGATAAGATCATGCTTCTTATTCTTTGTGAATAAGATAATCAATCACGATGACAGAGCAAGACTGAGTAAGTTTCATTTCAAACTACATGATGCCAAAGAAGCATTGTAATACATAAATGAGTCTTGTGATCAAGAAGAATTAATTACTAATTTTAAATTTTTATAAAACATTTTTCTGGACAAACACCTTTTACACTTGAAAAGATTGAATCTCATGACACAAATTGAATGACATGAGAGCTGTTCCATTTGAAACTGAAAAAATAGCAGAATAGAAACATGAGTGTACAAGGTCTAGGTAGGGTTGGTCCACTGATCCACAATTTCCTGAAAAATTCGCATGGAATACTAACACAGGTGGTCCTTGTCAATTATCCCAGGATATTCAACAATAGTTGTTGTCTTGTATATAAAAGCATGAAACATTTTACTTGAGATTAAGTGAGGTTGTCATCAAAGCGGCTTTTTAATGAGTCCCAAATGATCCCTCAAACCATCATCAACTAACTCAACAGCTGAATATAAAAATTCCTTTCGGCATGATTATTTTTGTAGGGGTGTCTTTGCAAAGTGTTTTTATCTTTAAGCTAAGTCATTCAGGGCCATGTCAATATCGTCATAAAATTTTTAAATCAGTATCACCCTAATGGTACAATCAGAAGCAAATGCACACACACACACTTGCAAAAGATGATGAGAATCTTGGAGTGAAACTATGTAGAGATTACACACACATTCAAGATTCATACATTATTTATTTTAAAAAAACACAATCGTTTAGTTAACTCTGTACTTGATTTTGAAGATTTAATGAGGGTCATAAGTTTAATCAGGAATTTTAAAAAACACATTTAGTGGATTCCTTACGTCATGGTTTTTGGCTCATTAGTATTATATAATGCAACAAGAATAGTTTTGGAAATAGCCGTTTCCCGAGGTTAAATATTTCGTTGTTTTATTAACTAAATAAATTGAAAGTTGTTCCTGAATCTAGATTTATATTCTTTTATTTAATATGGATGCTTTTATTGAACCATTTCTAACTTCATTCATAATACAAAATGTGTTTTTTTAATTTTAGCAAAGAAATAAATTAACTTCTTTAAGATCTCTGTCTCTTGAGTGAATTTCCAAATTCCACCAAACTGTCCCATCCTTCCCTGAAATACCTATATGAAATTATTAGTTTATATATCAGCCTATACCTTATCTTATAATCTCTTATTGTGTTTCATTTTAAGATAATCTGTTATGCACGCAATATTTAACATTAATTATGTTTTTTGGTTAGTTTAGTCCATTTTGACAAGTCATCATCGAAGGACAACTACTTGATTAATTTTTTAAATAATAAAATGGAGTTTAAAAAAATGTTTTACATGCTCAAAAATCGTTTTATTTCACCAGCCCAGACGGAGCTTTAGCGGAGAATCTTATGAATTAAAAAAGATTCCTGCATTAAAGGTTTTTCATAATCTTTTAACATATGTTTGTACAGATTGGTAAAATGTATTATAGGTTCAAATTTCGAATAAAATTTTTGCAATAGTTATTACTCCTTATCTAACCTAATAATCTCAAACAAGAACAATAAGCCTATTCTATATTCAATTGACAACACTTATATATGAAAGTCTATAAAAATGCTATCGAATCATTTAAACTTTTAACAAGTTTGTCAAAAATAATATAATAAAAGATAAAAGTCTTAAAAATGAGATTTTAATCAAAGTTGAACAAGTAAACTACTCAGGTTTCCTAGGTAGGACTGTACTTGCTGATTTATGTGATAATGAAATAAATTACGCGAGGCAGAGAGAAATAATACATCCGTTTTACACTTGTACAAGCAAAAGCCCTACAATTTGGATACATAATTACCAAAGGTGTTTACATAAGAATGTGACAACAAACAGTGAATTTAGTCACGACTCTTTGTTCCCTTGTGTATATCTGGTCACACAGCCAATTAGTTGATATGAAGACATTTAGTGGTTGAAATTAGAGACGGGATCATAAATTCTTGCGGCTTTACGATGTGGGATGTCGTTTTAGTGTGACGATTAGATATTTTCAACAATGTTACCTGTCAATGAGCCAATGAGTTACAATATTTTACTTTATAATTCTTTTACAACTCTTTTCTCATTTTATATATTATATTAAGAAACAGACACTTAGTTCTTATACACTGTATACGATTCGAATCATTTTCTTAAAGAGATTGGAATTTCTTATAAAAGCATAACTTGCACACACGCGAACTATTATCTTTGTAATCCAGCAGCAACTTGATATTCAAGACGTATCGTATCACGTGTCATGTAACTTATGTACTTTTATTTTTTCCATCAAAATGATTTAGATTAAAGGTGGAGACTTGAGAGAAAATAATGTTCTTCTCTTGTTTCTAAAATCCCAACTGGTTTATTTATTGATATGTGTGCCTTTTGTTCAAAGTAGTAAATTAGTCATTTGTAATCATTTTGTTATTTATGTATTTCGGGTAGGTTGACTGACATACAGGACAAATCGCGCTGTTAATTGTCCAATGTATCGTTTTTTTGAGAATGCGTTAGATTACATCGATTCCGAGATCAACAATAACCAACTTTTGATAGTCATTTAATTCCATTTTTACTTAAAATGCCGAAATAAAAAGCTGATTAAAGGAAAGCTGAAGCTTTTGAATCTTTTTTAGATTATTGAGTCTCATACTCTTATTTAAGAATACAAATGTCAAAAGGTTTTCAAAACAAGAACCGTTTTATGAATAAATATTACGAATACTATAGATTGTGAGGAATTAAAAGAAATTAATGGATTGCGTGTACAAGTTTGTGGATTCATTTTGAAGTCAACAAAATTACAATGCTTTAAAAAAAATCAATCTGCATATTATAATGTTTTTGTTTACAAGAAATACTTGTAATTTTTAAGCTCAACAAATCATGCAGAATAACCTTAAACAGCTGTGGAAAGAAGTTTTTTTCGCTTTTTACACTCCACGAGGTAAATGGGCATACGTTTTGTTATAATGATGATGATTACTTCTTTGTATCTTTAAATTATAATGATTAATAACAATTTTATTTCCTTTTCTATAACGATCTTCAAATTTAATTGGTTCCGGCATTGAAAATTGAAACTATAAACCCCATGTAAATTTTCCAACCTTTTTGCAGAACTTAATCATTTATATCCATACTAATAGGCTTTAATTCCTGACTTTCCATCCCAGATCACACACAGATCAAAGAATTGTTTTAACTTGTCTTTGAAAAATCTAATCCTCTTACAAACATTGTGAACCTTAATAAGCGGCTTTGTAATTTTTATAGTATTTCTGTATCTACTATTGACAAATGATTTTTGTTTAATTACCGAAAATACCTAAATTCAGTGATTTGCAAAAGATCCAATTTTTATTCAATACTGTCTGCTAAAGCGTTATATCTCCATCACAAACTCGTTACACATATTAGTACACAAACTTTAACAAACTGTATCTCAATTCATTAAAAGTTAAATACATTTTTACAACCTGTGTTGAAACTCAGATAAAATATTAAAAGCTGATTAATGTCTAATGAAAAAATACATAAACCCAATCTCTCATTCAAAGAAGCCATTTGAATTAACAAAATTTCTTATGGATGTTCATGAATTGAAAACACACGGAATGTAATTGCATTGAATCACGCAATGTTAAACCAGATTTGCTTTTATTGTATTTTTTAAAATATTTATGGCACATTATTTTAAGAATAAAAGTAATGGCTAAAGTTGACTAATTTAATTATCTTTTCCTTGTATACAATATAATATACAAGTATTACAAGAGTTATTAATATTATTCCTTGGGATGATGTTATAAAACAGAGGACTGTATAAGAATTACCTATAAGTCGTTTTAAATTTACCAAGTTGGTCATCCAATCATCAGTTTGGCATCATCAATAATTATTATTTCAAGTTCTCTCAATCACGTAGATAGAAAAATGATGCACATTTGTATTTTGTATTGAATTTAGTGATAATTGATATTCATTGTGAGTTCTTTCTGGAATTGGACAGCATGCTGGCATTTCTCACAAATGGACATAACTCAGAATATAATAATCTGGTTGGGTTAAATACCAAAAACTACACTAACTATGTAATATCCCAGTTTGAATCTTCTAGCTTCATTCCCTTATAGTTTCTAAATGAATATACACAGCCCGTAGAACAACTAGAAAAATAAAGCAACGTCGTAAATTCTATTTGGAAGGTTTTTAATGACTCTCTAATATTAATTAAAGCTTTGCATTTCATTAACTAGCCTGAATCTTGATGGTGGCGGTGGTAATAATTAAGATATATTTGGCAGGTGTAATACTTAAAAGTAAATTCGCAGATTATTCAAGTCAATGCAAATGCTACTTTTACATGAATTTACACTATCACTTAAGCTCTTTTGACAGCAACTGATTGAGCATTTTTAGTGGTTCGACTGGCTCAAACACATTACACAAAGGTTAGATAACAGACCTGTTTTATTTTACCTGCATTTTATTTATTAATCGAGTTTCGTGTAATTATTAGTGGCTTTGGGTATATAGGCCCTTCTGTATGTAGGCTGAGCTTTGAATTATTTAGAATCAGGGCTCATTGCAGGGTTGATTAATAAGTACAAGGATTCAAGGATTTTATCAAGATAACACAAGTTTATTTAAAAATTGATGGGTTTCCAACCATTTGAAATTAAAATAGAGTAAACGTAAACTTAAAGTAATAAACTTGAGCGTGTTCAAAAAAGAGCTTTAGCCATAATTCAAAGAACTAAGGTAGACAGAGAAAATTACGAATCTATGATGGAAAAGCATAGATTGACTAGTTTATGCAGTAGAAGAGAAAGGGCATTACAAAACTTCGGTAGAAAATTGTTGACTAGTTATAGGTTTAGAGATTTTCTCCCAGAAAAAATTGACTTAGAAAGTCAAAGAGTGTTAAGAAATAAAAAGATTATGCATGAGCCATGTTATAAACATAACAGATTTCAAATTCCACTTTACCTACCATAGTTAAGCAAATTAATGCAGAATTCGAAAAAACAGACACGATATATGGAATGTCGCTATATGGATTGTCTTTAGTAGAAGGAATATTGTAGTACTGAATCTAATAATAATAAATTAGGGTAGTAAATTTACTGAATTAAGTGTAGTTAATACCTTAAGCATTGTAGTACCATAGACTTAAGATATGATAAATATTCATTATAATGAATAAAAAATAGAATAAAAATTAAAAGTAGTGGCTTAGAGAGTTTTGTAAACACACAAAATTTAACCTTTTGTACTTCTACGTAATACGTGTACATACAAAATGTAGTAAATTCTACAACCGTTATGTTCATTCGTTAAAGTATGCATTGTTTTAAGTAAATGTGTATAATAAAGATATTATTATTAAAATTTGAAATCTTGAGCGATTTTTTAACGTTTGGATAGAAAATCAAAAGTATTATGATGAATGCAATAAAATAAGTATAACTAGAACTTCCTGGGAAAACAATCAGCTCAAGCAAATCAATCTAAAACTTGAAAAAAGAGTATATTTTGGTTAAGGCTTTAAATTTTTAAAACGGCTTAAGAAAATATTTAAGGAACATTTTTATACAATTTTTATATGATTTAATAAACTAACCAAATACCCAAATACTCAGAGACACATCTCGATAACTCATAAAAAACCGTTTACCCTATAAAAAAATACAATACACATAAATAATCGTAAAAGTCAAACCATATTTAAGTCAATTGTTAAAAAACCTGATGCATTTGCATGCAAGCAATATCTATGAAAATATAATTATAACAAATGAGAACAGATGGCTCTTAAGCAGATAACTCTTCCTTTGTACGACTTTTCTTTGCCTTTCTGTAATAACTCCAATCTATTAATGGCATTAATGGGCAACTTTATAAAAGTATATTTAATTTACTTAAACAACCCTAACTGTTACTGACTGCAGAAGATAAATGTCCTAATATGTATTACAAAAAACACCTAGAAAAAATTTCCTAGAATTCTAAACCTTAACAATCTAGCACAAAATCATTAAAATATTCTGTTCTAAAAAATATAAAACATAAAAAAATTACATTCAAAATTTAAAATGTTCTTTTACATCCCAATAAAATCCTCACATTGATTCATCTCAAAAGACTAAAAATGTTACTACACACAGACACACACATACACTAAACTAAATGTACATTTGAATATACAAGATAACACACAACAGAGAATTTATTAATGTTCCTCTAAATAAAGTCAAAAGTTGCTGTTGGCAATAATAATACATAATAGGACTTTCACCATTTTGCGTGGTAATAGTTGTAATAATTCTTAATGAAAGTGTGACAGATAGACAGTTTTAATTGAAGGATGCATGTATACGAGTGGAAATGATCATTTTTTTTACTATACTTATTTTATATTTTATACCTTCTGTTGGCAGTAGTAGTTGCAGACATCTCTTATTAGATCTTCACTGTGATTATATTATACCCTAAAAACCCTATATACAAACTAACTAATAATAATAATACTTGCATCATCACATATTGTATTGTTATTACGCATAGAAAACCAAACTTACATCCATCAGCTATAGACATACATTTGATATTACATTGTGTGTGTACATTCTTTTGTTACATCATCATCTCTCTCTCTATTGATTATTAATCTAAAATGTAATAAAAGCTTATAAAATCATACCGACCGACAGCAGCAGACTCTTGTTCCGTTACTTTGTTTTTTAAAATAATAAACTAACAAATATCTGCTAATCACTTTCTAATACTATTAGACTTTTTGTGTTGTTTATTATTCCATACGGTTTTTTTGTATTCTCAATTCATTTGCTATTATATTTATGATGATAAAAAACATATAACAAATAATTTCTTTAGGGTGACCCAGGTATAAGTAGCAACGTAATGAAAAGCCATAAGTACTTATTTCACTAGGTGCAGCAGCAGCAACAGCTTTAAATTGATTTTTCTATTATTATAGTATTTTATTACTATTTTAATTGAGACAGCCGTTTCGAGTGTCAGACAAAAAGTCAATGGTGTGTATGCATGCATTCATGTAGTTTCGTCTTCTTTTTAGTACGCAAAATAAAAAATGAACATCTGCTTATCTTTTTTTTTCAGGTAAAAATTTTTATTTTATTTTTAGAGTAATAATACTTTTTAAAAATATTCTAAACTACTTGTTGTTACTCGTTACCCTTCATTGTTTGGGTTTAATGATGCTGAGCTACTGCGGTGTGTATTTATCTCTTAAAAATTAACACACAGCACGCGCTACAATATTTCTGATATTAATACATGAAACTCAACAAAGACCACCAATAATGAAAAGCGTGCCGTATGCTACAAGTTCCCCAAGTATGTGTAGTAAGTTGTGGATAATAATAATGAGTAGTAGTGACTTGGTTAAGTAAGGTCCATCTGCTGTCAGTGTGTAATTATGACCTTTGAAACGGATGAACAATAATTTTTGTTTTGTTATCAGTTTTCAATGTAGACAGACACACACACACTACAGCTTATTATTATTACACCCTTTGGCTACACGTTATTCACGTTATAGAATCAAAATATAGGAAAAAATTGTAATTATAATGGAAAATAAAATAGGGAGCATTGGGAACCACACAAAGGTTAACAAAGGTCTGTCTACACACACGAAACGCTTGTCAAAATATGAAATACAAAGATTTCCTAAGGTGACAGACCTAACCTGCTATAAGAGTGAAGGTAGGGTTAGGTTAGTAATACAAGTAAAGATAAGGTCAGCCGGGAGCTATATAAGCAAAAAACTACTATTAAAATTACTTTGATCATCATCGCTCTTATTATTCTTCATTCTTAAGATATATGATAAGAAATTAATAAAGTGGACTTTCTTCCAAAACGAGATTCCAATCCAGTTGTAAATAAAAATAGAGAGAAAATATGTACGTATGAGGAATTCTATGTAGGAATAATAATGCCTAAGTAATAATTGGGAATTTTAATATGATTTTTGACATAAGATTGTTCCTTGTGTGGAATCCCTGTTGTGCTGGAATTCTGGGATAGTCCCGTTTATTTACTTGAACTTTTTCCTTTGACAGCTATAGTGGCTGATGGGACTTTTTTGCATAATCTTAGAATTTTATTATTATTGTACTTTATTATTTTTGTTCTGCTGTTGTGGTAGTTGTTTTGTATAGTGGAACCCATAGGTGTTTTGATGATGCTTATAGGGTTAGGACAATTAATGTGGCGTTTTTTTACAGGTATGATTTCGAGGAGACGAATCCAAACTTGCATTCCAATAAGTCAAGAGAATTAAAAAAGAAATACTTGAAATATATTAAATTTCCATTCCCTATTTACAAAAACTAGTTGGTTTTACTCATTGAGAAAATTCCAGATACGGCCAGGTGTACTTGCTAAATTGGAATTTAATTATATTAATATTTTTATTACATGTGTACAAAAAATACCTCGAGCTCCGCCGAAGTGCGTTTACTTTTACTTTTACTTTTTTACTGCAGAACTATATAAACTTATGAGTCTGAGAAAGATGGTCATCGAACTATTTTTTGTCATTTAGTGAAGTGAGTGGACGGATAAATAATTGAAGAGCAAAGCGTTTTATTATTTGCTTGTTCCAAGAAGTGTGAATGAGCAGATTGTATTTTTTATACTTGTAATAATGAGCTCATTGTCACGAAAACGCTTTATAGAATTGCTTATTAACCTAGGAAGGCGATACCGGTAGTAGTAGTAGCAGTAGGGATTCAATACTTTGTACTTTATAATTGTGTTCATCAGGTTTAATTTGTTCATTTTCTTATCATGATTCTTGATTACAAAGAGAGAGACACAGTAGTGGTAGTTCTTATGAGAAATGATTACATTTCATATTTTAAAACCCACTCAACTCTAAACACAATGCATTAGCTTTACCCTCCCATTAACTAAATTCATGTATCAAGATCACATGTAATTATGTCATTTTATAGCCATTAAATACATAGCGATTCCACGAAACCAGAAGGTCACTGTCTGACAATTCTTTAAATGCATTATTATTTTTAATATTATTACTCTTATTATGTTTTTTTTCGTTTGATGCAATTCAATGTGCAATGTAACAGTCGTAGAGGAAAAGTGACATATGAGTTGAATAACTTTCGCAATATCATGTCATTTCTTCGTATCATTCAGAAACTTAATTGTTGTAAGCTATCATCATCATCATTATTACTACCTATATAGCATTTGTGCTTCTAAAACAAATATATGCTTTTGCACTGCGTGTGATCTACGAATATTTAGGAATTCGGCTAATAATTTGAGAAATTAGCTTGAAAAATAGCATTTTTTTGTCTTTGAAATGATCTTACACATGATTATTAGGTTATTTTTTTCACATCATTATTGTAGGTACTACTTATTACCACACTAAACTAAATATTAGAGGAGTTAATTATTGTGTTATTGTTGTAATATTCTATTATTACATTATTTATTATTCGGTTGATCACCTTGAATTGGATTTTTATACCCGATTGTTTTTCTTTCATTGAATTCTCTTCGTGTGTAATGTTTTTTTTGTCAGTGGTGGTAGGCATATAGTGTTGAAATTGAGGTTAATCAATGAATCATCAGTTGGGTGTTTTTTACGTAGTAAAAACAACGGGATTGGTTTTTTGGCGAAGACTTTAGTTTAAATATTCAGAATGTATGTTAGTATAGAAAGCAAATAAGATTTTGTATCAATTATATAAAGCTATCATTTGTAACAAGACTTATGAAAAGCTCCCAGATTATTACAATGAATTAGGATTATTAAATAAGAAACCAATTCTTTAATATTAGTCGGTAGTAGTATCGTTTAAGATAAATTTCAAGAGCATTAAAAATGGGTCTAGAGATAAGTCATAACTGTTATACATACATACACAATTACTATGATGAAACTTATTATTATTGATTAGCTTTAAACTGGCATTCCAATGCTAAATCTCACGATGCTCATGATCTTCCACTTATTCTTTACCGATTGCATATACAAGTATAATTCGAACACAAGTAGGTAATAAAAAGTAGACTATAAAGGATAATAATAACAATACAAACGAAATGAATAAAAACAGAAGGACTGTCGATATCAATTGATAGGACACACAACTACTAGACTCATTCTTCGACATTTCAATGCTACACGTCTCTCTAGTCTAATCTTTTCTTACGACTAATGTACTATGATTGCGTATAATAACATAATGAAATAATAATTGATCACCTATCATCTCTCACTTCTCAATCAAATCAAGAATGTGTTACTTTTACAGTAGTAGTAATAGGAAATATTCAGAAATTACGTAACCATCTTTAAGGTTTACCAGTGTCAACCTTTACGCACTTGATTGACATCATCTTGACATTTGACCTTTTTAAAAATAAAAAATAAAAATTGTCTGCTTTTCAAGATGAAAAAAATGTCTTTTATTTATGAACAGTATGTAACATTTGAAATACTTCGAAGAACTTTAATAGTTTAAAAAAATGTACTATAGATTCTTATCTATTATTAATGCTCTTAAGTATTTATTTCTAGAGATTGGAATTCACCCTGCACTAAATAACATAATATTGAATGAGTTCATATATAATAAGTAGTTAAATAAATTAGGATGAAAGTCACTCAATGCCCTAATTAATGAATTTCATCAGAGATTACTATTATTATTATTATCAAATATCTATATTACTTCATTTTCGTTTCCGATAAACTTGTTTTTCTGCAACAAATTTTGATTTATTTAACTCATAAATGTCATATGTGTATCTACACAGACAAGACACAATTTTTTTCTAAAAGAAACCTTCGAAAGTTCTATACAATCACACAGACAGTGTTCATTTCTTTTTATGTAGATCAAATTGTCATTGACTTCCTCGTCCTAAAAACAAATAAAGATAACTTATGCTATCACGTTTATAAATTTCTGTTTAAACAACTCTACCCTTAAAATCAATTCTTTTTTTGAATTGTTTTTAAAATTATAAAAGAATGAATGAAGCTCAAGTTTAGCTTTAAAAAACCTATAATTTATAATGCACTTTTTTAAATAAAAAAAACTTGCAAACCTTGCATATCTACTTGTCTTTACTTTAATAAAAAAAACTCATATATTAGTATTTTAAATGCATAAACTAAAAGCCCACGAAGAAGTTTCTTTGCTCGTAAAATTAAAAGTTTATCACGAATTAGATAATATTAATTGGGGTGAGAGAGTTACATAAAAAGAGATTAAGTTGGCTACTTGCCTTTCTCTCTCTCTCTCCAAGTAATAAAGTAATCATTTGAAAAAATACCCGAATTATGTTTCGTGTGGTATTTCGTATCTTTAAAAAAATCCCTAAATCCAATCTTCTTCTTCTGAACAGGATGAATTTTCACTCTTAAAGCTTTATTGACTCTAGAATCCAGAGCAAAAAAAAGATGTATAAAAAATCCTGCAAATTCTTAAACATTATTATTATTGTAAATCCTCATGTGTGTGTGTTGCTTGGTTGCGGTAGGTTGTACCTTTGACCAAATGTAAATTTCAAACTTTGTAAATTACATATCAACCAATATTATAAAAGATTATTCCTTCTGCCTGTGCAGAATACTTTTACATAATTTATATCCATTAAGCTCCTTAAGGCCATATACTGAAATAAAAAAATATATAAAAACCTTAGCTGTTAATTTGTCTGCTTGGAGGGTTAACTCTTAGCACAAAATTCCTACCCAGTCGGATGATAAATGGAGGTGGGCATATAATAATAATTGTTATAATGATAAGATTGCATTTTCGATTTTTGAAAAATCATCCCAATCTACTTTCTACTAGTTAAGCAGAGAGATGCATATTATTCTTGTAATAAAATATTATTTATGCAATTCACAAACCATCACGAACCTATAATATAT
The DNA here is from genome assembly GCA_034696425.1 of Isotoma viridis. Classification (NCBI taxonomy): domain Eukaryota; kingdom Metazoa; phylum Arthropoda; class Collembola; order Entomobryomorpha; family Isotomidae; genus Isotoma; species Isotoma viridis. The sequence goes on along the minus strand of JAQGAA010001404.1, from coordinate 2,267 downwards.
ATAATGTATGAAATTATGAAAAAAGGGGTAAAATTATTATTAACATAACTAGAACAACCTTTTCCTAACTAGATGGATATTTCCCTTTTAGAATATAACAGATCAAGTAAGTGCTCGTGTATACCAAGATTAACGATACAAAATGTGATAATCGAACATCCACTATTACTAAGTTCGTCAGATGCAAACTTGAATTATAGTAATTAATAATAATAATATTATACAAAGCCAAGTTTATATTTTTAACGGGCACCTTGTTAATTAAATCAAGTCATGCGATGATGAGTATACAAAACAAAGTACAAAACACACCGAATCCAACAGCATCCATTTTTGCATTATTTTTACAATTTTTTCATAATGTTTTTAAACACTTATACACAAACTATACTTACTTTTACTTTACATTTTATTAAAATACAAGAACATAACCTTTGCCAATTATGTAAAACAGTTTTGGAAGAAAATGCAACAAGAGATTGTGTAATAATAAGAATAATGCTACCTACATCAATACACCGAACTATATATCATACAAACTGACAGATTCAGAGAGAGAGAGATGGAAAAAATAATATTGTATTGAGAGACGGGATAAGAATTCAAAAGTTTTTTTGTTTCTTTAAATATTTCAAGAAGATGCACTGCCACTGCTGCTTTTTTATTATGAAATGATAGATCATTATGTAAATTACTACTGTAAAGAAAATATTCCCATTTTGTTCCCTCTAATTTAGCAAGCACTGACCTTAAAGACTACTTTCTCTGTTGGGAAGATAAACAACAAGACAGTAATTATCGGATTAGCGCCTGATTAACGTAATTATACATTTGCTCTGTGTTCTTTTATGTCAAGAGTAAATACTCACAGGGGAGATTTCAGCAGTATCATCTAAGAACTAATAATTAATTGTCAATTATAAAATATGTAAAAAGTTTTAAACAAGTTGGAGTTTCAGATGCTTTTCTTGCAAGTTGCAGCAGCAGTTGCAATATTTTTTTAGTTGCAATTTTTTAGACATTTTTCTGTGGAGTTGCCTAAGGTTTTGAGATATTTTATATTTTTAATCCAATTTCAATTCATCTCAGAGGGCTTAAGGTTTTTTATTTGTATTTATTTTACTTTCAAAAATTCCATCTCTAGTAAAGAATGTTTTTACTCTGGCACATGTATGATAAAAAGGGAAGGAATCACCTTGAAGAATTTAGTCCTGCTGCAGGGAATTATTTGATCTCATCTGCCATTTTTCTTATCTGAATTGAAATGACAAGGACTTGGATTCATAATTTGATTAGATTCTTTGTATAAATTCTCAATTTATGTATTGAATCATTATTATTACACAATATCTTCTTAACCTGATTAAAAGACTTTTTGATTACTTGTTTAGTTATTAATTTTACTTCATGGGTGTCCTAAATTTATCAATTTGAGAACCAATCAGAATTATTTAACCTGCAACCATTTTCTTTAATAATAATAAAAAAAACATGTATTAGATTAAAAAATTGCTGTTGCTGTTACTCCTTTTGTAATTGTAATTAGACATTTTTATAGCTTGTATTAAGCAAAGTCTTTTAAAACTACTTGAATTATGTGGATGTAATATATTTATACTGAAATTTGGTTTATGTTGAGTAAAGAAAGCTTGAAATAATTAAATGTGCAGAGTTGAATGAGTATATAAAATGTATTATGTTTATTTAAATGTTATTAATGTAAAAGTTTTTAAGCTGTTGTTGTCTACTTGTTATGTAATCTCTAAACATAAAGCCTTGATTTAATTCAATTAATCTATTTAAATAATCACAATATATTATAGGTTATAGCATACACGTGTTTGATTTTGATGTATGCGTGCAGGTTGAGTATGAAATTAACTTTTAGTTAGTCTAGGCCAAGGGACAAAGAAGAATGTATTAATATAAATAATTCATAAATTTAGAAAAATTGATACTTTTAACAAGCTTGCTTCGGCAAGCTTGTTGAGGCTTTCTCGGATAGTCAGTATTTCGCCTGTAGTCACTAATTACCACAGATGAGAACCACTACAAAATAAATCTTTAATTTTGGAAAAAAACCGTAAAATCGGGAATTTGAAATTACCCGGTTATTATGTTACCCGGTTTATGAAAAATCCGAGTATTTTAAAATACCCGGGTATTATGTTACCCGGCTTTTGAGAAATTCGGGTATTTGAAATTACCCGGGTATTATGTTACCCGGTTTTTGAAAAATCCGGGTATTTGAAATTACCCGGGTATTA
>JAQGAA010001403.1:0-15820 GCA_034696425.1 Isotoma viridis | reverse complement strand
CAGAGAGACAGATAATTAATTAGGTGTTGAAAAAAATACTGATTTTTCTTCACGCTTCAACTTCTTTTGGTAAAGTCGTTCATTCAAAAAAATGTGATTTCTTAGACGTGTGGCTTTCACTGAAGGTAATTTGTTTTAATAATATTCTTTCCAGAGATGAAAGGAAGAATGTGTGGATTCAAGTAGAAAGTATTGATCATTGGAAAGGTAGTGTAAATGTTTTTTCTTTGTCTTTTTCAAGATAAGTGATTTTTTGTAGGAACATTGAATCTGGTTTGGGTTATTTAGACAGTACTTTGAAACTCGGTTGAAAGAAAAGTAACGAAAGGGAAATGGAAAGTAATTGTATAACATTAGACATGAGCAAATCCGCTGGTTTCTGGTTAGAAGTAAAGGATTTGGACAAAAAGTGAATCCAAGCGATGGTTAATAATAACAGAGTAAAGAAACAAAGGCTTATATAAAAAAATAAAATTGAAAAGGATTTTTTCCGAGTGTTTCGACATTACGAATAATGTTAAAAGGTTGTGTTCTTCTGCAAGATTCTTTCTTATAAATCTCCATAAAAAATATATAAATATTAGCTGTGTATTTATGACGGCAATCCCAGCACTTATTCAAAGATATACTGTATACATTATCATATGCTAGAGTTAAAATATGAAGCTGCCATGCAGAAGATCAAAGAAATAAAAAAATAATGTAGTTTTTGTTTTAATCCTAAGTCTAGAAGCAGATTTTCTGTCAGATGGGAAGAACAGGAACGGTACACAATTAATCCTTTGTTCACCAAGCAGACAGAAACAGATTGCTTCTCGCTAGATATTTCGTTCCGCTACAGATACAGATTATTTTGTTGTTTTGTGTTTTTTGAGAGTGATAAGGACAACATGAGGGAGGAACTAGAGGAACAAGTAGAAATGTTCTTGTTGAATCTCTTGATAGATGGGAAAAAAGTTCCATACATGTTATGTTCTGATTCGTAAACTTTTTCAGATTCATAATGCATCGTATGTCACAGGAAAAATACTTTTCCCTAAAGGAATCAGGAAAATCCTTTCGTGACTTTTTTGAAACTGTTTGTGTCCTCGACAGCCATGACAGGATTTTGGCTCCCTTTCCTGACATAAAAGTGTTATGATTTGATATCTGTGCTGTGTCCGATGCGACAAATAATCTCAGAGCTTGAATTTAGCAAAGGATCAGAAATTCTAGCCTTTATTCCTTAACTAAAGAAATATTTGGAGTGTACTATATGATAAATGTGGGTATATTATTATATGTGGGAGATATATTGAGAGGTACTCTCTATATTTACTTGAGATGTAAGAAAACATCGTCTTCATCTAAAAATCTGTACACGAACTGCTTGTTGAAGAAGGGGTGCTTATAAATGGCTTGTCTTTCTAAGAATGATAGCTGGCAGATGATGAAAGCAACCTTTCAGTTTCGAAGCATTAATAAAATCCTTTAATGCGTTTCTTATGAACTTTTTTATGGGATTTGTTTTTATAGAGCCGGATTTGCAGAGACGAAGACGAAAGCTATCCTTCTGCCTTAATCGGGGTTGATTGATATATTACACACGACTAAAGTACTTACTTATTGGTTCAGATTATGCCCTGGGCCCTTAGAAGGTTTCTCGGTGGCTGCAAAAATAATGAAGACTTTGACAATGACATCAATCACACGACGGTACTTTCACTTCTTCACACTCCTAGCCGTTTTATTCTTGTTGTTGGTTGCCACGCTAAACTTTTACCGTCTGGACCCGCTAAGAGCATCTGGGACCGCAGCTGGTAATAAAAAATGTTTTTTCTTGTAGAGCTGTCATAAAAAAGCCAATTTATGCTACTACTACACTAGTCAGTGAACACCTTTGCATTTTGGATTGGAGTTCTCTAGTGAGTCAACTTAAGTCTCTCTGAAAATAAGAGTTATTGCCTTTTCTTACTTTTAGGGTTGACCAGTCAGAGTGAGGGGATATATGGCTGTGATGAAATTCCAGTATGGCAGACCCAGTTAATTCACCGTGCATCTCTTCCACCCATCGCTGGGCATCGTAATAAAGAGAAGAAATTACTTGCTATAGGGATCTCAACAGTTTACAGAGAGGAAAATTATCTCCATAAAACTTTGGAGTCTTTGGTTAATGAATCTGATACTGATGAGCGGAAGGACGCAGTCGTCATAATCTATTTAGCGGACACGGACCAAGAGAAGAAGTACGAGTTTATAATTTGAGATAATTTATATCTTTGGGAAATTGTTGTAGCATAAGGATGATAATAATGATGATGAGAGAACTTGCTTACTAAGTTTATCAATTGAATTAAAAGTTTTAATTAAATTTTGAAAGGGAGAAGCAACTCCGCTCAATCAGGAAAGACTTCCAAGTGCAGTTGGAATCTGGATTCTTCCAAGTTATTGAATCTGGGCCAGAAATATACCCACCTATGGATTTCGCTTTGACCAAAAGGACATTTAATGATTCTGTTGACAGGGTACTTTGGAGAGCAAAACAAGTGGTCGACTTTGCTTTCGTTTTCTCTTATGCCAAGTCCTTGTCTTCGTACTACTTGGTTATTGAGGATGACATAATCTCATCAACTCAATACATAACTGGCGTCAAGGATTTCATTGCATCTCGAGGGAGCCATCGTTGGATTGCATTACACTTTTCGGGCTTCCTGGGCATTGGACTTCTCTTTCATAATTCTGATCTGACTAATTTAATTAGATTGTTGATTATGTTTCATCAAGAGCAGCCTGTGGACATGCTTATGAGACAATTTATTTCCTTACAGGTAATTCTATTCCATCTTTATCATCTAGAAATTACGAGAGTTTGTTCTCATTAAAGCAGTTGCTTGATTAAGATGTGTCTGTTCTTCAGCTAATTAGCAAAATGTATTACTTTTTTCTGACAATACTTTACAGGCTCCTGATGAAGTGGTTGCCCGTCGCATTCCTTCCATTTTCCAGCACATTGGCTGGAAGTCAACGCTGCCAAATAAAGTTCAAAAACTCAAAGATAACACATTCGATATGGCCAAAAGAAGATTTAAGAACCATAATCCCCCAGCCGACCTCATAACAACTATGAAAATCTATAATGACTTTATTCCTGAGTATGCCTATCGGCCAACTCCTGGGATCTTTTGGGGTATTGCAAAGTCCCAAGACACACTTGATATTATCTTCCCGAAACCTCTGAGCATTTCTAGAGTAGCAATTTTAACTGGAATTGTTAGTGTGAAGAAAAATAAAAAGAATATGAAAGACAATATTCTAGATGGAAAGCTTGAGGCTAGTCCACTATTCCAAAAAGTTGATCCGAATAATAGTGCCATTTGTGATAACTTCACTGCAATTTCTGAGTTCAAAGCGGGGGATGTGGATGTATGGAGAGATAAAAGTAGTGATCATAATTTTAGTGATAAATTGAATTCTGTTCAGTGTTTAAGGGTTAAAATAGGTCCGAACCAAAAGAGCTGGATCATTGTTCGAGAAATACAGATTTTTATGTAACTGGATAGAATTTAAGTATCATCTTGTCTATTTGTATGAATGTTATATCTTCCAAACTTTCTGTATTTTTATTTATTATTACGCATTGTGAATTCCCCCAAGTCTTTCTTACAAGCAAGCCATCTATAGATGAATGAAAAATGTTGGTTGTTTTCTGTGATTTTAACTCCTGAATGTTATAGTAGTGAAAACTTGGAGTGTTTTTTGGAAAATAAAATAACAAGAAATAACAAGGAAATTACAATCTTATTTACATTACAATGTGTGTTCTTATGTGTAGTAAATTAAAATCTTCTTTCTGCCATATACATACATGGGGAATTTCATTTTTTTAGAGACTCGTCAAACATTAGATATGTTGAATGCAGAGAAAGACATTTTTAGAAAAGCTGAACATGTTAGTACTAAAGAAATCATAAGTTTATTCCTATAAGTGTAAGAGTATAAATGATGCATCCTTGCATTATAAATGTGTAAATCAAAATCCCCATTTCAACATGAGAACACGGCTATATGTAAATATTATTTCGAGCATCACTTATCTTCAGACATTTGTGAGAGGTTGCAGACCCTGTATGAACGTGCATTCTGTATATTTTTAGCATAGCATCTTTAGCAAATTCTAAAGATCCAGATGCAATGCAAGAGTGAAATTGGGCGTACTTTCTGCACTATCTGCATTATTGCTAAGTAAAAATCCCTTGGTAACAAAAGAACTTGAGGCTAGTTTAACATGATCATAGTTGCTGGGATAAAAAGAAGGTTTTTGAGTAACTGCAAGACTTCAAATTATTGGCCTTAGCACTCTTCTATAATTTTCTTTGCGTCCTAAAACGACAATATTGCATGTGCTTTCATCAGTTCAGTTTCCTTTGCCAGTCCAATCATTGTCTGCTCCTGACAACATGTCATTATCAACAATTGCAAGCGAAGAAGAGGAATCCAAGAAAAAGGGTTGCTGCGGGTTGAAGAAGTGTGGCCCTGGAATACTTTTGAGGAACATTTTCATTCCGAAGGAAATGTGGGATGCGTTCCCAGATGGTTCGTTATGATTTGCTACCTTAAAGCTCAAGTTACTCAGGACAGAAGTTAATTGGCTTCGTTTTGCTATGGAGTTCACATTTGGGTAGAATGATTGATTATCTTGATTATAATATGCTTTTGTAAATGGTCAATAGGCTTAAGCTACAGTGTTTCGGATTATTTGCTTTACCATTCGGATTATGAGTCGCGACACTATGTCAATACTCCTGATATGTATGAGCTTCCATTTGAGGAGGTTTGGATTGACACCAAGGATAAAATTAAAATTCATGCATTCTTGATCAAGCCAAATGGACCAGATGCAAGTAGTTTACCAACAGTCATATTTTTGCATGGAAATGCTGGAAATATTGGCAACAGGTTGGTTTATAAATTCTCTTTTTTTAGTATTAAGAGTTTTAAAGTATACCGTAACCGTAAGGTAAAGTTTTTCTTTAGTTGTTGGAGTTCATTCATTATTGTACCCAAAAACTTACAAAAACTCTTACTTTGGATATAACGTACTTAATATTACGTTATTGGTACATTATTGTGGTTGAATAACGTGTTTGCTAAGATTTTTGTTAAACTTACAGGCTGGATAACGCCAAGCTTATTTATGAAGCGTGGAAATGCAATGTTTTACTTGTGGAGTATCGTGGTTTTGGAAAGTCTAAGGTTCGAATATTAAAAAAATGTCAATCGTTAATTAAATCTCTATTTGAATGTTGTTTTGCGTAATGCGTATTTTCTGCGTTAGGGTTCTCCATCAGAGAAAGGACTGTATCGAGATGCTCGAGCAGCATTTGAGTATGTAGAAGGTCGAGAGGATTTAGACTCAAAGAAAATAATCTTATTTGGTCGCTCTTTAGGTGAAAAAAAATTATTAAATTATAATTGATGCTAAATTATTGACCGTAAACTCATAAATATTTCTAAAATTCATACTGTTTGATCTTTTAGGAGGTGCTGTTGCTATTCACTTAGCTTCTAGACCTGAATTTAAAGACCGTGTCGCAGCATTGATAATCGAAAACACATTTACCAGTATTCCTGGAATCGCAAAGCACTTGTTTCCTTTTCGGGTTGTGAAATGGCTACCTAATTTTTGCTTCAAGAATCGAGTAATTGCGTCTTGAATAATTATATCGTTTAAATAAGTGGATGCCAATAATTGCAATATTATCAAAAAGCTTATTTTAATTCCAGTATGAGAATTCCAAAAAGGTTGCTTCTCTATCATGCCCAACATTGTTTGTCTTGGGGTCATATGACGAGATGCTTCCTACATCCATGATGGAAAAGTTGCACACTAGGTGTTCTTCACCTTTGAAGCGACTCAGTCAATTTGATGCGGGACACAATGACACTTATCAGTGTGACGATTATTCATCCAAAGTTTCTGAATTTATTTCAGAGGTAAGGATTTACAAAACTATTGTAGGTACCTTAAAACATTATTATTTTGTACTTTTATATTCCTTTATATTCCTTTTAATAGGCCATCATAGCAGGTACTGGTGATCATGCATATGGATCTGGATCTAATGTTAAAGCTCTTACAGCATTTATGGATGAAGACAATAATAACATTATTAATGTTTAAACGTATAGTATTTATAAGCCTGACGGTCTTTTGTCAATCAACAGTTTTACAGATGTGCCTCGTTTTGAAAACTCTTAACACAACTATATTTTAATATCATGTCTTCCTCAGGAAATATCTTATATCATGTCATGTACAAATTCACGTAGTAATAATTATGTAAAATGTCCTAAACTGTAATACGTTAAATTTATATAAGAGATAATTTTATTTTATGAATATGTGGTGATTAATAAATGCAAAATATGTACATTGTAAGAAATAGATTATTAAGATTCTCTAATTCAACTACCTGAAGTAGTAAATATAAAATCTAACTTCAATTTGCCGTCCAGAGCTATAATTTAAGATTCATACATAAAATTGTGAAAATTGCAGGATAATACAAAGAAAGTACGAAAAGTCTTTTGCTTTGTTTGAAACTGCTTTTACTGCTGGACCATGACCGGACTGAATTTATTTCGAATGAATTTTATTTGAATGCGCAAACTGATATTTTTTATGAAGCGATTAAAGTTTCTAGTAGAAACAAAAAGGTTCATAATTTTTCTGAACAAAAAGTCGAAGCCTTGAATTGCATTATCAAAAATAAACGCTCATAAGTTTTTCAATTTTACGCTTAAACTAGGTTCTTTTTCTAGAAGAACCATTAAAATTCTTGTAGAAGTCAAAATTTGTCCTGCTTTGAAAGAAGTCATTCCAATACTCATCGGCCATGAAATGCACTTTGCGTAGTTCTCGAGGCAAAAGCATGGACACAATTTTACTCGACGACGTTCCTGAAAGAGTTGGTTGGAAATTGAAAGCAGAGCAGGACGTAAAAAACACTATGGGTTTGGAATTTGCAAATTAATTCATAATTTTGATGCATTTAATTTAACAATAAAATCTATATTATATTCAGTATTTGTTTAAGTGCATATGGGATTGCAGTTTCTCATTTATTTACAATTGTTAAATTAAAATTTAATACTTTTTAGAGAAGTTTGAGTTACATGCATTAAAAGATTCCTTAACTTGTATCCTTATATGTTGTTAAAGAGTTCTCAAAGTATTTTCTAATATATCCGTTTTTTAATCCTTTGCAGTCGATATGACGGCAAATTACAGTTCAAGGACCGTAAAAATCCAGCCTATTGAGGCTCTCGAAACGACAAAGGTAAACGGGCAGTTGGTACCAGTAGGCACAGAGAAAATTGCGAAGGATGGCGACTTTGTCGACATTTTAATCCCTAAATTGGGGCTGCTGCAATTTAAAATTTGCTTCGAAGACGACCTAGACTTAAATGATGTAAAGTCTGCGAACGTGAATAGTACTGCAACTTCTTCTGGTTGCTGTAAAAAATCCGGAAATCAATGTGTGTCAGGCTCTGCTTCTTCTTGTGCTGGCAAAAAAGACCGTCGGACTTGTTGCAGAAATAAAAAAAATATGTAAGACATGGAATCGGAAATGAAGATACAAGCATGCAGTAAACACACTAACGCATAAATATGTTAATCCAATGTACAATAATGTTGGTGTTCCTGAAAGTTTTTGTTAGCACAAAATCCAAAATATAATATCTCTAAAAATTTGAAATAAATTTGGAATATTAAAAAAATTAAATGGGAAAAATTGGCGATTGCATAAATGTACAATATAATATAACTCTCAACTTTGCTTTTAAAATGAACTTTGGTGAAAACGATTATGTATTTTGGTCGCGAAGTAGCGATCGTGAGAAAAAAAACGTGTGGTGGCCCTCTCGTGTAGGGGGTGGGGGTTAATTCGAGTTTTACGGTATCTTTTAATTGTCTTTAATTCATAATTTAAATAAATTATACAGCCTAGTGCCCAAACACCAGCAGGGTACAAAATGATAATCATAGTTTTTTAAAGATAAAATGAGTTTCATTTAATAAGTAACTGAATTTTATTAACGAAAAACCTACAACTAAAGATAAGTATTCTGAAATCAATATACGACTGCGACTTCCGGGAAATAAATTATTTATTTATTTTCATGCGTGAGAATATCTTGGCCCAAAAAAGATTAATGATGTCAAAGTAGTCCTTTTTCATTCTCTCAACATAATTTCATTCGGATTCGGATCCCATTCCCATGAAGAAATTGTGATTTAAAACATCATTTGCGCTGATTCGAAAGTCTTGGTCAATTTTGAGCATCTTTTTTAGCAAGTTAAAAAGAACCTTAGTGCTCGCATCCTCTGGATTAATTTGATATTCCTGTTTAATAAATTTTTTCCATTTTGAATAGAAAACATAAGACATTATAGTATAGTAATTAATTTATTAAAAACTCTAAAAACTTGCATTCAGTAATTTAACTCTATCTTGAATTCGATTTGCCACCTCCATGTTTTGATATTTAAGTATCCCTTGTTCATTAAAGCAAGATAGCCCTGATGTCTTTCCCATCCTGTTAAAAATTTAAAAGCTGGTAAAACTAAATATGAGCTTCAAAAACGCGTTTAATTCTGACAACGTAAATGATTCTAATGATCAGGGAAAGTGACTTGTCTAAAAATAGTCTTATGCACCGAAATTAGGAATTCCAAATAAAGGTTGGAGTAACAATTTGACAGCACCATAAATAAATTTGACCACTTAAATTAAATTATTTGAAACTTACTCCGAAGGAATATATTGTTCAAGAATCGCTTCCATCATGTAGCACTTTTCCACTTCGTTCAAGCATTGAAAGAGCAAGCGTCCAGTGTATAATTCAAAAGCAGTGCACCCAATGGACCACACGTCGGATGTAAATGACCAAGTGTATCGAAGTCCCACCTCCGGAGATCGGTATTGTCTTGTTGTTGCAATGGCGATCTTTCGCTGGTCGGAGTAAACAGAACTGCCGAAATCGATAAGGCGTATATCCGAACGACGTATCACTTTTGTCCCTGCCTGGTCCTTTTCAAAATCGCTGTGTAAGAAACAAACGTTGCCTGGCTTGATGTCGTGATGGATTATCCGATTTGCATGGAGAAATTTTACTGCAGTGGCCAACTGGTACGTGATTTCGCGAACATGTTTAATCGAAAATCCCTTTCTCTTATTTTCCACCTATTTGTACATCAAGATTTGTAAATAAATTGTAAGGTTGATAAGAATAAATGCACTGCAATATTTTGATTTTTTCAATGAAACTCACCAAAACCTCCATCAATGTTGGTCCCAATAATTCATAAACAATGCACATCTGTTGATGAAATGGAAGTGCTTCAATCAGCCTCACAATACAGCTTTAATGGATTTGAATAGAAAAAAAATTACAAAAAAAAACTAAACTTTAATAATTTTTAAATTCTTCCAAAACTCATTAACCTATTTACCTTTTTCGCTCAGTGTCAACTCTGGTGATATGAGATAAAATGTCAGCCTCTCGTAAAATGGACGGAGCAATGGAGTGCTTTGACTTAATTATTTTCATTGCGTAGATGGTACTCCTAGGTTTTAAATATTTGTTAGAATTTCGTATTTATTGTTATGCTTTTTTGAGTATCAATCACTTACTCTCCAGCAACTTTAACTCCATAAACATTTCCAAACACCCCACTTCCAATGTGCCTCAAAATTTCATCTAAATTGTAAAATGATTTAGACACATTGGTTCATATCCTAATGTTGCGAAAAAGTTTTCTTTTAAATTTTGAAACTTACATTTTTCATCAATAATGTATCCTGAAGGAACCGTGCGCATGCCGAAACGTCTCACAGCATCACTGGCTAGATCCTGCATGAACACTTCTGGATTCGGCAAATTCGACACCGAGAAAGGCCTCTCGTTTTCTGTTCCATTCTAAATAAATATGAAAGTACTTCATAAAAATTAAATTTCTGAAAAAGGATTTTTAAACAAGCGAAAGAATCGCCTACATCAGAGACTCTACATGAATTAATTTATTGTTTATTGATTAAACGTAGGATTCCATTCATAAACTGACCCAATGGTTGGTGGACGGCATTTCATGCATGTATCCCCCACCCAACCTAATTCCCAAAATGTAGACGCCAATTGCAGTTGTTACCCCACAGAAGAGCCCATACACCCGCATGCCTTTGCCTTTTGCCATTAGATTTGATTAAATAAGCATATTATAGAACTATATGTCATGCCATGTCATTTGGAGACTTTTTTGGAGTATCAAACGGAGCAAATGCGTCATACATGCCTCATACATGCCTAGCTTCGACGGACGAGAAAAGAAATGCCAGCGATATTTGCAGCAAATTACCTCATAGTCATAGTCGCATTCATCACAAGTCTTTTTCCTTCTGTTCCTAGTTGAGGTCAAACCTGTCAAAGTGGGCTGAATCCCTGTTTCAGGTCCGCTTTCCTTAGTCATTGCCAAGTCTTCCTGTTGTTTTAAGCTAAACATAAGTCCACTTGCCAGTCTTATTAATTAAAAGTTGTATTATTTACAAGTGGAATTCAAAATTAAAATGAGTTTGATGAGTTCAATAAATGATTAATGATTCAATGATTGATTCGTTACAGATTTAGATATTTGTTTTGACTTCGACTAATTTATTTGATTGTGCTTAATAAATAGAATTAAAAATTGTTGGAGCCGGTACGCACAAAAATTACACATTCTTTCAACTATAAACGTTTCAAGAGTAGACACTTGTTCAGTACCAAAAGTACATTAAAATTTGTCTATTTAGCTAAAGGTAATGAATGATACGTCACAAATGTACTCTGTCGTCTTAAGTCTCTTAACCTCAAAGTCAGTCAATAACTCATTCATGCAAGCTTTAGCTTTGTAACTTCATGTGTTGTAGCAGAATTTCATGGTCTTTCAATTCGGAACCACTTGTACTAGCATGTATGTATGATTGTATGTAATTGTAATTGATATCTTTGAATCAGTTTTTAACTTCTTTAACCTCCTATAAATATTTCCAAAAAATAAGTCCATTTTTTTGTTTTTCATGAGTCCTTTGCAAACCATTTGTTAAAACTTAAAAGTAATCTATCAGGGCATCATCGAATGTCCAGTCCAGTGAGATGAGCCATATATACAACAAGGTTTTCGAGACGCAATTATATTTCATATTTGAGTCAGCCAAACACAATAAGGCCAAACTTCCCCCCTTGTAAAGAGAGTCCTATTATAAATTTTGCAGTTGGCTTTTCCGGTCAAACGTAGAATGAACCCCTGCTGAATTCTAATAATGTTATGTTTAGCGAGTTAATCAAGGGCATTTAAAATTTAAACATCAAAGCACACATCACGATTTCAGTAACGAATAATTAAGAACTGTTTTGTGAGTTTAATTGCATAATTATGTGATACATAATCAACAACGGAATCAGTCATTTCATTCAAGCTGAAAGAAAAAAGTCATAAAAAATGAAAAAATAAAAAATGACTAAAATAATTTAGATTGATTAAAGTCTTCTAAAATTAAGGGAATTATGCCGAGGAAGTTCGAATTATTTCCGTGATATTGCAGTTTGCAGTGAAAACCTCTTTTAATTCTTATGATCTTAATAATAATCTCAGAGATGACAAAATCTCTGTAATAATCTTAGAAGTATTTCGTTTTATAACATTATAACTATTATAACTAAAAAAAATTAATAAAAATGTAATAAAAGCATTATTGTTCCAAACTCGCATTATTGCATTATACCATTCAAAAGTCTTTGTTTCTCATTTAGAATTTAGACGACGAAAGCAAGTGAGCGTTCTACCATAAAAATGTACTAGGAATCTATAACTCGTGACTTTGGCAAGAACCAAATGCAAATAAAGACAATTGGTATTATTGTAGAGTGTAGACAGAGACAGAAGGACTTTACGGACACAGTTGAAAGAGTTAAATAAATAAATGATTGGAAATTGTTAAGCTGTGTCATTTATTATTATCTGTCATCTGTGCGTTAATGTTAAATGTCCATAAGTATCAAGTTCCACAGTTGTTCCTGCTGACGGTCAATTAAAGGTAAGCAATTTGTGATTTGTTTCTGATTTTTTTTGCAAAAAAAACCATGCAATGCACAATCCAAAACAATACACAATTACGCAATATACATTATACAATATAACACATCATACATCATGCATTTCAGAATTAACCTTATAAATGTACATACATTTCAATTTCAAATGTTTAAGGTTAAATGTGACCTTTAATCCATTTGCATACTTTCACTTCACACTTTGCTTTGTGCTTTGTATTTAAAGAAATGCAATCAATTCTTTAAAAATCTATGGTGTGTAGGATGGACCCACAATCAACAATGCAATGTGCAATACACAATGCCATTAATTTCACAAAATTGACACTATTGAATTCATTGATTGTTTACCAATTTCAAATTTCATTTCACATTCATTTGTTGTTGTGTTGTGTGTTGGTTTCGGGACTATTTAGGTGGGACAAAGTCGGACAAGTTCAAAGTCACTATTTCATAAGTATCGGCAACTACTAGTGACTAAGGAAAAATAAGAATGAAGAAGCGATAAGCAAATACACCAGCAAACAAGAGACAAAGTATACAAAAAAGACTAGTTACCGTGATGATGATGAATGAGCCCCTGTCAAATTTTTATACAATACATATTATTAAGACGTTCAAAACCAAATAAAATTTAAAAAAAACTCTAAAAAGGGATAGGAGATTTTTTAAATCAGTTGAATGGCAACAACGGTAAGTATTTGACATTGAAGTTCCTGTAAACTGTTATCTTCTTTAGATTTTAGAGAGTGATCGCGTCACTAAATGTTTGACTACAAAAATGTTAATTTGGTTTTGAATTTCAGAAGTACTGGTAAATTGAGCGAGTGACCAACTGAATAGAATATCATATCATGACTGTCCCCGGAAAAGGGGACAATAAAAAAGGACAACGGTCAGCATCATCTTCATCCATCCCCTCTACATCCATAAGTATTCCTCCTATCACAATAAGCGGAGTAAACCGAGGTCAATCAATCACCGTTTCAATGATTCCTTCTCCAACTCGAGTTATAATCAAAACAATTTTAAAAGCGATTCTTCAAATACTTCTCAAGCTATGGAGGTGGACATCGTCGTTTGTGATTCTCATATTTTTTGCTGCTTGGTTTTATGGAGGATTTTTACCTTACTTCTTTTTCACCATTGCTCTTCTTAGTAAGTTAGAAAGACACTATAGTTACATGGAAATTGCTCATCTTCGTTTTATTTCATGACAATAATAGTAGTATTGGGTAGACTGAAAAATCTGTCAGTTCACTATGTTTTATTTAATTTACTAATAAGTTTAAGAATGATTGTCTGAATGTGACAGTTCAGCAATTATTGGTAGTGTAGTTAGTATTATGAGTTAGTAATTCTGTTAACACCAATAGATGCATGCACTCATGAGGTGACAGTGACATAACAGAATTGTCATTATATGTAACGGCTAAAGCCACTGAAGTGTTTGTCAAAATATTTGCTGGTCGACACATTTAGTGTTATTGAAATTTTTACTTGATGACTCAAAGAAAATTATGTCCACCCCACCACGTCCACCAGTTGTAGCAGACGAAGAAACAGCAGCAGCGGCATCGTGTTGTGTGCCAGTCAATATTCGTAGCCCTAAAATTATTTTCAGAAATCTATTTATTCCCAAAGACATGTGGAAGTATTTTCCTAATGGAAAGATATATTACGCTTTTATTAGTTTTAATTAAAGATTTCTATTTAACTAATTAACATTAGACATTCCTAATTGTTAGTTATCTTGGAACAACATTATTTTTTATTTGATTTTTTATTTTTTTTTATTTTAAACTCAGGTCTGGGTTATAGTGTCTCAGATTACTTGCTTTACCAAGCTGAGTATCCTATCGAGTGCAGAATGTTCGTTTCTTCACCCGACCAATATGGACTCCCTTTCGAAGAGCTGTGGATTCAAACGAAGGATCGTGTCAAAATTCATGCATATTTAATAAAACAAAAGTTGCCCAACAGTCGTAGTCTACCAACTATTATTTTCTTTCATGGAAATGCTGGAAATATAGGAAACAGGTACTGTTTAACTGTATAAATTCTAAGCAATCGAATCGGATGTATCCGTAAAAACGGAAATGAAGGCCATTTTTGAAACATGTTTAATCTTTATATTATTGTTATACAGGTTGGATAACGCTAAATTGATTTTTGAAACTTGGAAATGTCATGTTTTACTTTTAGAATACCGAGGTTATGGCAAGTCCCAGGTATTCACATTAACAGTTATAATACTTTTCTGTTTTCTCCTTGTTAAATCGTGCAAATTAATGAAATCGTACTTCTTGTAGGGTACTCCATCCGAAAAAGGGCTGTATTTAGATGCTCAAGCGGCCTTCGAATATATAGACAGTCGAGAAGATTTAGATTCCAAAAAAATTTTATTATTTGGTCGTTCTTTAGGTTAGAGAATATACTTGTTTATTTTATTTCAGTATGAACGATTCTGTGATTCTCTATTTTAAACCTCACACTCACAATAAAATATTTTTAATGTCATTTAGGTGGTGCTGTAGCTATAGACTTAGCTTCGAGATGTGATTTCCGAGATCGAATAGCTGGAGTTATAGTCGAAAATACGTTTACTAGTATTCCCGGAATCGCTAAGCATTTGTTTCCTGTCCGAGTTATAAAATGGCTGCCAAATTTTTGCTACAAAAATCGAGCAAGTTTATACTTATTTGGATGCACTTGTAATTTATGATGTATAACGCTGTTGTATCCTACCAAGTTTGACGAATTTTTTTATTTCTAGTACGAAAATTGCAACAAAGTAACGTCAATTGTCTGTCCTATTCTTTTCGTCTGTGGGATGGAGGATGAAATGCTACCTCCGTCTATGATGATCGACCTTTACACGAAGTGTTCTTCACCTTTGAAAAGACTGAACAAATTTGATGGTGGACATAATGACACATGGCAGTGCAAGGATTATTCTGCCCGAATTTCCGAATTTATTCTTGAGGTTTGTATATTCTGTTTTGGACTGGAGAGTAATTTACATTTGTCCTAAAAACTCTAAACAATTGGCTCCTTTATGAATTTATTTATATTTATGTTTTATTTGTTTCCACAGGCCATTATCGCTGGCGAGAAAGGGCCAGGATATCATGCTTACAGTGACAACGTAGTGTAACATAATGGGTTCGTTCGTAACGCAATATCCGGATATTCGGCAGTTTGAAACTTCGTGGATAATAGTTGGAAGTAATTAACCATCTCAGCCATCACCATTCATGCGACGCAACCAAATCGGCTCATACCAGAAATTCTCATCACATTTTTATATTTATGTCTTGGGTGTATCATACACTGTTTAATACTACGTTTAAGAAAAATCTGCAAATAATTCAAATTAAATCGTAAACAAGTGAAGCTTATTTAGAAACCTGGTTGTTTTCTTGCTGCCAACCCACTACTATTGTGTACTGTCGACTTCCTTCCTAAGTGTACAATATTATATGCTAATCTACTTTGATTGTACTATAACGATAACCCTTGTTCTAAAATAAGTCCTTAGTTTTATAACGTACTACCAATATAATATACATAGCATAATAGTAGTTTTTATTGTTATTTGAATGGAAGATATGAAAAGTATATAACTAATTACTAATACTTTGTTGTGGAGACACTAAAGCATGAATTTTACAAGTACAAGATAGTC
>JAQGAA010001402.1:0-15825 GCA_034696425.1 Isotoma viridis | reverse complement strand
AGACAGACAGACAGACAGACAGACAGACAGACAGACACCCAGACCATTCGCATAAAGCAGCTTTGCTACTTAATAATGAATATTATTAAAGTATCTGCACTTTATATATGTACATATAGGTGTGCATATACATGTGTAAATGTACACATGCTTGACCTCTGAGCAATAGCTAACCAGTTATGTTGTTTATTGTTATTCACACAACACAAGGCATCAATTACCATTTATGTGTATGAATTTATGACCATTCGACCTCCTTATTTGCGAGGTTTGAGATTTCAGATGAGAAATTTTTACAAGTTACTTGTGTACATAATTGATAAGGTAAGCCAACTCTTTGGTCAGGCTTGCTTTTAGATAGTTTGCTGGTCATTGTGCTGTGTGATTCTGTGATTTGATATGAATGCTACAATGAGATGTCTTTTCTTTTGTTATTGTTTTATAAATGTTTCATTTCTATTAACTTATGAAGGCTGAGAATATTAGACTATTCTATACTCATAAAGATAATAATATTAAATATAGTAATATTGTTACTAAATGCTAAAATTTGTAAGTACGTGTGAATTACAGATTTTTCAGAAGCCTTGCTGATTTGTTTCTTGCATTTCCGTCATACCTAATTTTGTCTTGATAATGCGGCTAAGTTTTGGTCTACCTATCTTAACTCGTAATTTGTCCTTTGGAATTAATTAGCGTTTTCCTGAATTTGCTGTTGACCCTTGTGAGGTCACCAATACTAAATTTTGAGGAAGGTACAAGCATGAATCTAACTATTTGGTACGAAGAAGGGGTTTTTGGAAATTTTGTAACTTTTGAGTGTATTTTGTTACTGGGTATAGAGCCTACTTTTGAGAAGATTTCAGGATTTTGAATTTTTATGTTTCCAGAATACCTAGTAAGCGATAATGCATTTCGTTAAAACTCTTTCTCATTTGTGCAAAAGCATACATTTTTGGCAAAAATTACAAAACATTCCATATCTCTTTGTACAAAACATAGTAATAAAGCATCTCTAAGTGTTATAAAACGTAAGAAAACATTAACATAAAATAAAGCAATGAAAATATTATAAAGTAATTTGCAAATATTAAGAGCTGTTTTTGTTCTGCCATGTTAAGAAAATGTGATGAGCCAGTCTTCTTCATAAGTTAAGATACAATAGCTCTTCTCATTAACATAAATACATGAATATTGTATTTGTCAAACAAGAGACGAGCAAGGTGACTAACTACAATAAGATGCAAAGTGAAGTGGAAGGGAAAGTGTGTACACAAAAAAGAAATCTTATGTCAAGTAGTGACCAGGACTTGTCCAATATAACATAAAATAAAATATTGTGCTTAATTGACTTTAGTAGTCATTCGTCACGCAAGGAAAAATGACTTCAGCATTTATTTAATTTATGAAGAGATAGAATAGTAAACAGATTTATGAATGATATTAAATACTAAATAACCTTACATTTTGCCTACAGATAAAATACTTTAAATTTTGAGTGTTTTCTGTTTATGCAAATTAAATCAAAATAGGCAAACAGCTTTTTGCATACTAAAATAAAATCCCAAGCCTCATGTAAACTATGTACTACTGTATATAGTGGCTCACAGAATAGGGTGCCATAAGGAACAAAGCTTAATAAGCATTTTGTCAACATTTTTGCATAATAATGTTCAAACTAAGATTCATCTAAGAACATAAAAATTCATTTAATTCTATAGAATCAGCATTTCAGTAGGATTGTAAAAATACGCTACCATTGTTAACGTTTAATAAGTAGGCGTCCGTGGTCCACTATTGTCATGTTGAATATTATTTTCATAAGATATCGATTGGCATATGTGATGTTTGATGTCTGTATGTGTAAGAAAGTTGCTTCATGAAATAATGCATGAAGAGATTTCTGTATTAGGAGTTTGGTTCACCTATAATTATTGCATGTGTATGTTTTGCTTATGAAAGGGGGTTGCAAAACATCATATTCATTGCATGGAAGCACATAAGTGATGTAGAGAGGATAGTAATAATAAATGACAACGAGTTTGACAGGATCAAAGTTATTGATGAATTGACTACCCATATTCCGTAGAGAATACTTTTGCAATAGCAAAATAATCAATTCAGCACTATAGGCCATAATAATATAACTTGTTGGGTTATCCTTATAAGAAATATGCAATAAGAAATCAATTTCCAAACTGCAATGATGCATAATGTGATATCATGTGGCTTTTGTATTGGCTAACGCAAAAGCGATCAAACGTGGACGAAAGATTCGTTTTGTAGATAGAATAATAATAATTTAATAATAGGTTCGTATGGAGTAAGAAATGCTACTGAAGAGTGAATGGAAATTGAAAAATTCTTGTATTGGTTTTTTTATTGCATGTATAACGATGAATATGATCCTTATAATTGAATATTATTAGCAATGCAACGTTTATAGTCAAATAGGACAAGAGGGGTGTAGTGATTAAGAAATTATTATGGTGCTAAATAGATGTTAAATTATATGATTGGATTGGGTATGTTATGCTTTCTACTGTTTGGGGTATTCACTGTCTTAGAAAGAATTAAATGTGTGAATTTGATGGTGGAGGAGTTAATTTATGTATAAGTGACTTCTTAGGAACCGGAAACTATTAGTGTATTTGGTAAAAAATTCATTTTTCTGGCTTACTGAAGAGATAGCATAGTGAATTTGTTCGTGTAGTCATAAAATATATAATTGGTAATTACACCTTCTTTAACATCAAGATGATGATAATTTGTGGAAGAAAGTTTTTGTTTAGGTGTGGGCACGCATATGCATAATTCTCCACTTTTGAAATTTACATTCCTTAAGCATAATGCATTTTTAAAGGTTTGTACCTAACAAACAATGTCTTAAATCTATGTGACACAACAATTGTAATGTAAAGTGACCTCCTTGATGTACTTTTGGGATTTCTTGAGTAGGTGCAATTACAGTAGGATTCTTGAGACTTTATTATATCTGGACGAAGCATTGATATTTTTGGCCTAGAATTAAGTCTGTGCCAAAACTTTGGTAGCATCAGTTAGCTGAATATTGAGAAGTATCACAATCTGACCTGTTTACTTTTGGTCACGGTTTCACTAAAACCATACAACTTTCCCAAAAATGATCGCGTAGGTAGAAAAGTCACAAAAATTAGGCTGAGAGAGTGACATCTGAAAACATTATTATTTTTTTATGCCAAGCAGAATTCTTGATCAGTATCCTTATCTAACTTATACTAACTAATATCCAACTGGAGAAAATGTTTTTGCTAGTATTCTCAAGAGATTCATAAGACTTTCTAACTTGGTTATTATTATGAATATACCCTTCACATGATATGACAGTTTGTCATTGTTTATCTAATTATTTCATTTCATTCTCATTCATTTATTTCCAGATCTCAAGAGAAAAGACAATAGATTGTTGGAAAAGATTGTTTTTATCTTATATACGGTTCCAATCTAATAAAATTTTAATATACAATTGAATTAACCTTCTTATCAGATATGGGATTTTTTTGTCCTTGGAGAAAGCATCTTGACTTTTTTTCGGTAGCAATGTAATACCACTTCAGTTCGTATCGAAGTAGTTATCAAAGAGTAAAAGCATTCCATAAGAGAGTTTTTCATACAGTATTAATGAATATGATTCGATAAAAAATAAATAAATTGGCCATCCTTGAAAAAAGAAAGTGGATAACATTCTAGGAACCGAATAAGCTCAAACAGACCTAGAAACTAATAAAGATCGTCGTCGTCTCACAATTTGCGAAGTCTTTCATCCTTTTTATCATAAAATACAACAGGATATCATGTAAGTTTGTATTATATCTATCAGCCCAATGAAATGAAGTCTTAAAATCCTCGACGCCCACGTTCACATTATAATGTGACGGTAACCAAGTCGCAAGGTTTGTTGTTAGAATTCACCAGAGATGTCAAATTAACTATACAAAACTCAGAAAGTACCTTTCATTCGATGTATTAATTTATATTATAAGGGATTTCTAACATTTGAACGCAATAGAGAGAATGAGCGTCATTTGTTTGCAACTTTACTTATTTATAGATTACAGTTTATGGCTTCATTATTACAAAAATGCCTACATTGTAATAATGAGTACCAGACTCTATAGGCTCGCAGACATAGGGTTTTTTTCCTTTCCATAATAATACATATACATATACCCTTTGCATATAATGAGCGAACTTGAGCTAATTTTTTGTATTTCAAACTGATTGCATAACCGAAAAACATGGAAGCCAATTAGTTCCGAATAAAAAAAAATGCTAGACAGGATATTCAATAGAACCAACGGTATATTTTTATTCCCTTTATGATCAACCTACTGAGTTCTAGCTTCAGCCGATTTCATCGAGATTCTTAGCCTTGACCAAGATAGGGATTATAATGTCTTGTCAAATCAGAAGTAAAGACCTCATATCAAGGGTGTCACTCAAGATAACGTCAGTACATGAGATTGCAAGCCAATCACTCACAGATTGGGATTGGGATAAAGAAATCTTTAGATTTCTCCAGGGCATCGCAACTAGAACAAAAGTCGCACACTATCATTTTACTAGTTTAAAGGCAACTTGCAGGAGTATCATGTAGTTAGAATCAGAGATACTTTATTACGTGATTTTTTTCCTGAGGTTTATGATATGGATTGAGAGAAAAAAACAAAGATGTGTTTGGTATAGAGTGGCTTTGATCGTCATTTCTCATAATATTAAATTATATCAGATTTCATATGACTTTTTTTTCTGAGAGAAGTAGACATTTTTCTGTGCTATGGTCTATATAAAGTATATATTGTGAGATAATATGTATGTTGGCATTTTCCAGGCGTACGACAGGTCTTGGATGTAATTTAATACAAATGATAACCTGCAATTCTGGTTTACAAGCACACTAGTAACACCGTTTCCTGACATTCCTCAGAGATTAGTAGACTTGACTCATTTCTTTTGTATTTTTCCAGGTTAAATGAATTCCCCAAGCCATCAATTGTGTACGAGATGAGGACAGAATCCCCGATTCCAGGAGGAAACGGAGCAGCAACGATCCCAGCTACTTATGATCAGTCAATATATGAGTTTCTCTCACAGTATGCAATCCGAGCTGTTGAAGGTATCGTATTCCCGTATTATTTACATGATATGATTTTATTTCAAAGAAAAAAAAACAAATTAAATGCTGAAATATTTTCATTTGAAAGAGTCTATCCTGAGTGCAAATCCAGATGAAGCTTACGTTCTTGCTCCATCCGCCAGCTCAAGGATCAAAAGCATGATGATTGCTTTCTCTCCAAGTTGTGTTTCAAATGCCGTGATGAAGCAACACAAGCTTGCACAAGCTGAATATGTTGCTCCACAACAGCCGGTGTAAAAGAAGAAATGGTTTTAGTGAGGCTAATTACCATCGACCCACACTTACGAAAATATTTAAAGCAAAAGTACTGATAAAGCACTGAGAAATGTTTTTGTAGATCTTGAGCTAACTTCACAACTATGTGCAAAAAAAATGTACCAGCACAAAATTAATTAACCTGAAGGCCAAGAGTAGACTGAGATGTTGTGAAACACAAATGTATTTAACATTAGGTATTACTTCATTCATTTTGCATATATTTTATACGATGTGTAACAATTTGTAGAAATATAAAGAGCTAAAAACTGTAAAATGCCATCAAAGGGCCAATGAATGTAAGGGAGTATTTAGTAAGTAGATGTTATTACAAATTCAGCTTTCTGCTCAATGTGTAGCATTCCATTTAGCTTCCAGGTGTTTAAAAATTGCCTTATGTTACGTTATTTATAAATCGTAACTCTGGGAATATTTTTAATGTAATTGTTAAATTCAGGCTTTCAATATAATGATAATGAAGATGCAACCTGGCATCTTTCATTCAGGTTAGAATAGTCACTATAATGTATGTTATGTAATCTTATGCATATTTCCAGTCAGTATGTACTTTATACGATAGGAATAATGTATGCATGTATCTCGTTTTAATGTAATGGCGAATAGCGACTTAATATTATTTGCCAATATAACTTGTTAGACAATAATAGTATTTAATATATAATATAAACTGTTGTACTGTTGTTATATATGAGCAACAATTCAATGCATGTCTTGTACAAGTTAAATAAATATAAAATCAAGTAAAATTTTAATGGAGTTAATGGTTATTCACCATGTCTTTAATTATTTCATTAAGTACTTTTGCAAAACTACAAACAGACTTTCAACGTCAAGTCTAATGCTAATGGATCTGATCGGTCCATATTTTAGCTTATTAGTGCCTGAATTGGCCTCCTGAGTCGATCTGAGTAGGTTTCTTATGATGAGTGAGACGCTCACACATTTTATAAAATAACCTCTACACTAAGGCTATGTTCTGAACTTTCTCACATAAAATCAAAATAAATTACAAAAATACCCGACTCCGTGTTTTAAACGTATAATTGTTTACAACACCGTATTATTTTCATAGTGCCTTGCGGCCTTACTAGGAATTACACATCGGTACTAGGACCAGCCGAGTCTTCGCGAGTCCAATCATAAGGAGCCCATAGTTGCAAAAAAGCCATTAGTTTGGATCTTTGTTTATGGAAGTCGTCTTTTTTCTGCTTTCTCCAGAGTTGATGGTCTAATTCCAGCATGCCACCAATAATTTCTTGAGCAAAGTTCTTCGGGAAATTTTTTTCGTCTTCTATTACATGACCAAATCCACAATTATCGTCAGCAAATTCCACGCTAAAATATGGGAGTCCTTTAGGTATGGCTCGCCGTACATCTTTATCACGTAAATCTACGACTTTCTTGTTTTGAGACCATTCTGTTTCACATTCTTGAATTGCTTTCTAAAAAATCAAGAAAAAGAATTTGAACATAGTATACTAATATAACCATAAACACTCCATAGTTTAGATATTAAAAGCTTTTTGAAGAGAACCTTGAAATAGATGGGTGCCAGTTCTCCAGTTTCTTTAGGCATAGGAACGCACTCCAAGTACATATGAGGTTGCTTCTTCAGGTACATTGCCGACTCAAAAAATACACAATCTTGATCTGATTCCCTGAACATTCTAACCAGAGCCTTCCTAAATTTCTATAATACAAAAATTACACCCGTTTCATACAACGATATAACTTTAACAACCACATGAGAATAAGCAAAATCACTTTCGTATACCTGTATCTCTGACCAAACATCTTCATCTAACTGGGTAGTACAAGATACATGGAACATAGGTACAATTAAGCAATGTCCCTCCGTTAGTGATTGATATGGAGGAACGCACAAAAAGCTCTGAAAAGTTAAAAGTCAATGAATATAAAATGCTATCAAGTATATCCGATAAAATTAGCAAATCGTCATCAACTTACGTTTTGTCCAATTGATACAATTAAGTTTTTTTCAAGATATTTTCCATCAAAGCACCATGGACAGTCATCAATTACTTTCTTATATTCCTTTTCGTCATCAAGTGCCTTTTTCACTTCACGTTCCCGTTCCTTCATTTCCTGCCTGGAGCTGCTGGCTTTATCGACGAAAAGTTCATCCGCATCATACTCACCACTAGCTTTTGCTCCCTACATGAGTCATTGAGAAATCCGTTTAAAATTATTATTCAAATGTACGATAATTTATTTGTGAACCAAGACTCAGATCAGATCTATTGAATGATGGTGACTCCATATTTCTTTTATTTGGAATCTATAAAGTAAATTAGAGTACTTTACCTTTCCAGCGAGACGGGAAAACAGGGCATTTTCATCTTCAACCGTATTCATTTTCTCTCTTTCAAACTGTCAACATCAAATAAAAAAAAATTATAACACATGTTTGTGACATACGATACTGGGTGGTGTATTGTAATTGTAACATCGCATTAGAAAAAGCCTGATAATCACAAGACTATGCAATAAAAGTAAACCTATTAACGATTCTAACTCTAACCATTGTTTTAAGGGAATATTTATCATCATCAGGAAAGTATCGTATTCTTTCTCCATCTCTATGAGTTTCTGTAAGCTTATCCTTTTTCCTTCTTCCAGTGTTTTGAGATCCAATAATTACTTTTGTTATTACTTTCGTTTTCTTTTGTTCATTAACATTCCCACCGTTTTTGATAAAATCTTGTCTCGCCGCTTCAGCTTCTTGAAGCTTGTTCTTCAATGTCGTTAACATTTCCTGAAAATAAAATATTTAAAAAAATTAAAACTACACTCCATTAAAATTCGTGTACTTGATCAAAACACGAAACTGCCTAAACAACTGGAACTCTTGATTTAGAGCATTTGTCTGCTTAAATTGGATTAACTTACAGTATTCCCTAACATTTCTGCCTTAAAAATTTTTGCATTCAGTTCATTCATTTCTTTATCAGTTAAGACGTTCGGTTGTTCTTCCTCTGCTACATCATCCACCTCCATTTCTTCATCTTTTAATATCGCAGACTCTCTTTTAGGACTTAATTCTTGTCGAACAACTGTTTGTCGTACAGGGGATCGAGGTTTTGGGTTTGGTTGAGCAATCAACGACTGCTTTCGGTCATCACTTTTTGGTCGTTCTGCACCAGGCTTCAACCAGGAAGGATTTCTGTCTTGGTTTCTATCCGATTCTCTTCTTCTGTCACGATGATGACGTGAATTGTCAGAGTAGGACGAACGGTGAGAGCGATCTGACCTCGACCTTCTATTATAGTCCTCGCCGTCGGAATCACTGTCTCTTGCTGGACGTTTGAATGATTTAGAAGATTTATGTCTTCGATCATCTCGGTGGCGATCTCTTTCATCGTCTCTGTGAGAACTACTGGATCCTTTCGCTTTATTTTCTGCTTCTTCTAGCAGCGTATAGAAGGCCTCCAACGACTGTAAAGATTGAATGCAATTTTATAGAGCGTGCCCCAAAGAAAAACAATAGTCGTTAACATAGCCAAGTCTTACCCCCCAACGTTCAGAGACAACATCTTCTAAAGCTCGCCCTTCATCTTGCGCTTGTTCTTTAGCTCGTTGAAAAGATTTCTTCAACCATGCAAGTCCTCCATCTCCAACACCTGATGAAAGAGGTTTGGACTCCGATTCCTTTGCTTCCAACGGAAGCCCAATTCCTCCGTCTTTCCAGTAAGGGTTTAGTTCTCGTTCGTGCTGACCTACCTAATTGCAATTTATCAAATATGATTAAACATACAATTTTTCCTTTCAAACCATACAGCTATAATTTCAAATTTCAATACAACTACAACTTTATATTCAAGAACATGAACAGACCTTGTCAATTGACTTTAATGATCTTTCCTCTTCCTTCTGTTTTTGTCTCTGAGCTTTTTTAGAATCGTTTGAAAATGTAGGCAAAAAGCTTCCAAAATCTGCCCACTCATTTTCATCGTCTTTAGATGGAACACGAGCTGCAGATGTATTAGATTGCAATTTCTGGCTATCTGAGGCTGGCTTTTTGAAAGTGTTACCATCATCATCTTTACGCTTTTCGGCTTCCACCCACGCGTCTTCTTCTTCTGAAGTGACCTTAAAAAAGGCAACCCACAAAAAATTGTTTTAGCAAATCCTACTTACAAAAAAAAATAATTCCGTGACTTGGTTGTTAATCCAGAATACTTGATAAATGATGACATTGATGATACTGATTTTAATGGTATGGTGTTACAGTTTATGGATTGAAAGTTTAAATAGTTTCTTTTAGTACATATAGTTACATATAGCCTACTATTCACTTTTGACTCTTAATTTCTTCAAAGGTCAATCCTGGCCCTGTTGCCAGTGCCTTGACCCTGATTTGTGTAATAGTTGAATGTGTAATGACTTCAAACTTATAACTTACCTCGGAAGAGGATGAACGTCGACGATGCTTTTTGGACTTCTTGTGTTTCTTCTCTTTATTTTTGTGATGTTTCTTCTTGTGCTTACTACTACTTTTCTTTCTCTTTTTTGTTTCTTCTTCAGAAGAGGAATTTGATGAATTTTCCATTTCCACAATTTATTTGTTCTTTATTCTCCACTCCGGCCTTTTATTTACTTGTGAAATGTGGATTGGTGTCAACTCTGGGCTCTACGTCAACTTGCACTTAAGTCGGAATCTGAATTATCTGCAATCTGATCTCGCTGCAAAAATTAAACATACATACAACATACAATTTTTTATTTTAAAGTCAAAAGTCAAAACATAAAAGTCAAGCAAATATAAACATTAATTTGTAATTCTTAACGCATAACTAATTATGAATTTTAAAGGTCGATTACGTCAATGTGCAAATTTTCAAGCTCTTAAATACAAAATATTGTGTATTTTTTTTGCATACATGAAATGTGAAATGAATTTCATTTCCATTTAATGCGTAATGTATATAATGCATAATGAAATACAAAATATAAAAACTCACCTTTTACATTTCACATTTATTTTGCATTTACAATATACAATAAATATTGAATATCCTAATTAATATACTCAGGAGGGCTCAGAACATACAAGAGTTTCGAATGAAAAACAAGCCTGCACTTTCAACTTCTATACTTTTCTGAACGTTCCTCTTAACCTTAACCTAAAGTAAAGTCCAATTTCGATTTTGGATTTGCATTTTGAGAAGAGGAATTGTAATTTACAAACATCATCAAAGTTGAGTTTGCCTCACTTGGAGCAAATAAACCGTCTCAAAAATTCTCCATGTAATTTTATTCTTGCTTGCACCTTTTTGCCCCGCAAGTCCGCAACAGGCTCAATCATCAGTTTGGTTGTGGTCTTGTGGTGTTCATGAATTCCCATGAAAATGCATTTTCGTCATGAAAATACATTTTTTTGTCATGAAATTATAACTTTAAAGTCTTCAAATCCAAATACAATATGATAATACAAACAAGGCTTAACAAAAGATAAAACTAACAAAACTTAAATAAATCTGTATTTAATAATAAAATATAACTTATGAAGTAGAAGTACATGAATGACATCACATCCGTAGAACAAATCAGCACATTTTATAAAAACCATGTTACACCATTTGCTAATGAAAAAAATTAACATGCTTTTTGTGAATTTTACAAGGGTCTTTATAATAGTCTCAAACTAGAAGCGAATTTGGTCGTTTTTTAAACAAGTATTTTAAAAATAGGTGCAAGTGCTTGGACAAGGAATTCATGAAGAATAAAAACTTCCTGAGATGAATTTTCAGTATAAGAAGGAGTGTACATGAGAGCATTAATCAGTTTCCAGAACCCCAATACGTCCATTGTTCTGTTGTTTCCGTTCCTCCTCCTCCTCCCAAATTTTTTCTTGAAGCTCCCACTTCCGGTTATTCTTAGCGATTTTGTGGTGAGCCATCACAATCGGAAGACTTCTTTCACTCACAAACTTATTGCGAGGACGACACGAATTTTTGTAAGATTTCCTGCGTCTCTTCAAACAATCGTCCTTTCTTCTCACGTTCAAGAATTTGTAATCCTTTCTGATTTTTGTACGAGCCAAAATAGAAGCTCTCCTTGGAACTAGCTCATTCCCTTGGCAATCGGCATTTTCTTTCGTGAAGCTTTCCTTTCGATGACTGCGGTTTATATCTAAAATCAATTAATGTTTTTGGGTATCAATTATCAGTATAATTAAAAATTGTGCACATGATTGTATATGATTGATTACACAGTGGTAGTGATTTTTCGTTTTTCATAATTTTGGATATGATATAAAGGAAATTATTACCTGTAGAGACCTCGCCGGACTGCTTAGTGTTATTATTAAGTCGAGCATTCCATACTTTGAGAAAGAGTATTGCTCTTTCTTCGAAATTAGGGTCTTCAAGCACTTGTTCCATTCGATAATCACCTTTTTTACATGTTTAGAAGGATTTTTTTACATTACATTTTATTTTTAGAGGGTTTGGTGATCAACTTTTGACTGTTAAAAACATAACTTACAAATTCCAGAAAATAGTTTTTTTCTTGTTGATTCAAGTTCCGAATCGTCCGGGTTTTGCCCAAGCTGAGAAAATGAAGAATCCATGTTAATTAAGCTAAGTTGTAACAATTCGCCTATTCACCTGTCGGTTCTGTGACGGTTTCGTACACAAGGATTTTTTTCACAATCTAGTAAAATATAAAATGCCTTTCTGTTTCTGTTTTGTTGTTGATTTTTTTTTGTCACAGATTTTTTAAATTATTTGTTTCTACATCAACGAATTAACTTTCCAGCTTACGGTTTTCCAGAAGACCATGGAAATTCTAACTTATAAAACTTTGATCAACTTACAAGTTACAATTGTACCGTAAAACTTTAATTACAGTTACCCATGAGGACCTGCTATAGTTTGAATGGTTTCAATTGAAATAAAATCACAATAAAATTCTAATGCCAATACTGGCTACCTTAGTTTTCAGAACTAGAACCCCATACCCTGCCTGGGGATCGAATGATTCTAATCTATGAAAATACAGATCAACTAACTGGGCACTCCGGGCTCCAGCAAATCCAGCTCTCCTACCTTACCAGGATGATTTCAAGTGGATCAACTCAAAACTTTCAATAAAAGATAATACGCTTTTATAACCTAGCATTTTGTGGCCGAATTTTTTTGCTGCACGTGGGTTAATTTAATGATAGGTCAATGTGTAGTGAATTATATAGGA
Source organism: Isotoma viridis (assembly GCA_034696425.1). Lineage (NCBI taxonomy): Eukaryota > Metazoa > Arthropoda > Collembola > Entomobryomorpha > Isotomidae > Isotoma > Isotoma viridis. The sequence continues at coordinate 3,158 of JAQGAA010001402.1, read as the reverse complement.
TAAATAAATGTATTTATTTAAAACATTAGGATTTTATCCTGAAATTTTTAAAACGTCTCTAAAAGTAGACGAAGCAAGTGTAAAGCTCATTTATATTAGAACCCGCAGAAGTGTATAGCCCTAATAAGTGACCCTGTGACCCCAGAGTAAAGAGCGTTTGAACAAATAAATCCCCCGGGATATCATACCCTCATATATTAGGGCACATCGGGCACATATACCTCGTTCGTAATCCTAAAAAAATGATGTTTTAACCCGCTACGTTACACCACGGTAAATCTACATAATGATTGATACTTATTAAAAAAATAATGCCTAAATATTTCGAAAAAATTATTTATTCAGGAAAAAATTGGAAAAAGTCTGACGACAACGACGAATCAAAATAATTGATGAACTTTTACACAGTACTTTCGTTTGAGTGTAATATATATTTTCTAGGGGTTTTAATTCTAGTTTATAAGGAAGGCACATTCATGAATCATCATCATACTATATATCATAATCATAGCATCAAATTTTCGGATTGGAAGCCAAATTTCAATGCCTTTAAAATGAATATATGATTCTATCTAAAATAGAAAGCAAGCAAGGCATTTTGAAAATAATGAAGATTTTATGTATTTTTTTAATTAGAAAAACACAATGAAAGTCTATCTGACTAACTTTATACCTGTCAGTGTCACTCATAATGAAATGACACTAAAAATCTAAACTGTCCAGCGATCTGATCTATCTGACTGAACTGAACTGAAGAAGCATTCATTGGTTTGGTAGACAAAGACTCAAGTGGCATAAAATGCATCCCAAAATCAAGACTAGTCCTTATACCCAAATCCCATGCAACCATTAGATTATATGGAGCACTCAGAGAATGCAATACCAAATAACACGCAACATGAATTCATGAAGGCTTTGCGTACTTTCACGAGGCAAATTTAACATTCATTTCTTTACAAACTCTGAATAGTCAATCAAATGAAAGTGACAAGTTTTTAAAGTTTTGGAAATCAATATTTTTCTATTATAAACATAATCTATCAACTATAAATTAATAAAAGGCATTCCTTCAATTGGTTGAATGTTCAATGTATTGATTGTAGTGAGTGTGGTGTGGTGAATTGAATTCAGAATTGAAAAAAGAGGAAAAGTGTACAGAACAGACAGACAGACCACTTTCAACTTCACACTTACTTGACAGTCAGTTTGAAAAGTTTGAATTAAGACTTCCATCTTTGCGCTTTCGAATTTGCAATTTGTGAGACCATTGTCGTCTTTTTTTGTGCTAAAATGAGTTTGACAGTTCAAGCCGTGCGAGAAAGATCCCGAAAAAGGAAAATGCTTTTGGCTCAGCAGGTTAATCACAAAAATCATTACACATTATCATTTCACAATTTAATCTAATTACAAATAATTCATTACTTCAACCTTGTTTTTTATAGCTTGGGGTCGGTTCTGTAGAGAATTTAAGTAAAGCCTTGGGTACTGGTGAAAGCGAATACCCTTCTTCAGAGAAACTACAAAATGTTTCGAAAGTTAAAAAAAATACAGAATACAATTCCTCTTTAGATAAAAGCAGTGGTGCTGCAGGTGCCTCTCAAAATGATGAAGAAGGAGCTCCACAACTGTACACTGATTCATCTACATTTTTAAAAGTAAGGTTCACATGATTTGAGAGATTTGAAAAATTAATTTGGTAGACATTAAAATTAATATTACAAATAAGATTTGTTGGGATTTACTAATTACAATCAACTTGAAAATGTGTATAAATGTTTTTTGATAATACATTTTTGTGACCCGCTTGATTTCGATATGAATTTAACTATTTTATCATAAAACATTCGCAGGGTACACAATCATCAAATCCTCATAATGACTACTGCCAACATTTTGTGGACACTGGACAAAGGCCCCAAAATTTTATAAGAGATACTGGATTAGCAGATAGATTTGAAGAATATCCTAAGTTAAAGGAGCTCATCCGACTGAAGGTATGTCATACTTAAATTTAAAAACAACTTATGATAATTGGAATAAAAAAACGTGTTTTACTTTGACACTTAATGTGGAAACAATCTATATTATCTTTAGGATGAGTTAATACAAGAAACAGCTTCTCCTCCCATGTACCTCAATACAGATCTCCAAAGTTTTCAGCTGAGTTCATTGCCTGTGAAGTTTGATGCTATATTAATTGAACCACCGCTGGAAGAGTACCAACGAGCTCGCGGGGTTACTGGAGGGGATGTGAATTTTTGGAATTGGGAGCAGATCATGTCCCTAGATATTCCTAGTGTTGCAGCAGCGCGCTCATTTATATTTTTATGGTGTGGCTCATCCGAAGGTCTGGATTGGGGTAGAAAATGTCTCAGAGAGTGGGGTTTCCGTAGGTGTGAAGATATTTGTTGGATTAGAACTAATGCTTCGAATCCTGGACATTCTAAGAATTTAGAGTCCAAAGCTGTATTTCAAAGGACCAAGGTATGTATTTGAATAAGTAATTAATTAGTTCTTCTTTTATTGTGAAGGGCTTCTGGCTTTCGTGGCTAGAGATTGAATGTCAATCATTTTATTTAGGAACATTGTCTCATGGGGATTAAAGGAACTGTTCGAAGATCCACTGACGGGGACTTTATTCATGCTAATGTTGACATTGATTTGATTATTACTGAGGAAGAAGAGTACGGCTCGATGGATAAACCCACTGAGATATTTAATATCGTTGAGCATTTTTGCCTTGGAAGACGCAGACTTCATCTTTTTGGACGGGACTCAACAATCCGACCAGGCTGGCTCACAATTGGCCCCGAATTAACCAATAATAATTTTAACTCCGAAGCCTATGCTAGTTACTTTACTCAAAATAATGGTAATGTGACGACTGGTTGCACTGAAAGAATTGAATCTTTGAGACCGAAATCTCCTCCACCTAAGTCTGGAAACCGATCGTTTCGAGGAAGGCCAAGATGAACAGTGTTTAAAACAACTAATTAACTAATTTATGAATCTTTATTGTTTAATTTTTACGATGAAATATTTCATGTACATTGTCGACTCTTGTTTGAGAATAGATGACATCACGCCCCCCACTTGCAAAAAACAGCTAACTAAAATTTAAATTTAAAATAGAGATTTCGTAAGTTCGATACAAAATT
>JAQGAA010001401.1:0-15830 GCA_034696425.1 Isotoma viridis | reverse complement strand
ACAAAATGTACTTTTGAATGATTTTATCATAATACTAATCTTGCTCTGAAGAGCATAATATGCATTTATTGCTATAATTTTTTTCTATAAGTTTCCTTGCGAAGACAAATAGAACGGTTGTTTGAAAATCTTTGAAAAAATGGTAAAATTTTGACGTTTTTCTATTAACCATGGCCATACCCTTAATTGTAATTTCTATGAAAAAAATACAAATTAACATAAGAGTTTAAATTAGAAATTTATTTTAGTAATTTCCAATAAATTTTGAAAAATACGATTACAATCTGAAAATGCAGATTTTGTAGAGAAAGTCAGGAAAACTTTTAATCTAAACTTTCACTCAACCTTTTTAAATCATTTTATACACCAAGACATACATTCCTTCGTCGTGTTCGATTAAATTGAAATGGATTTACCTTATTGAGTCAATAAATTAACATTCTATTCAAAAAAATATTTGTTCAATATTTGCATACTTGGAAATGAAATATTAATATCGGTATATGTCTGTCAGTAGGTGGTGGAGGATAAACAAAAACTTTACGAAACAAACCCAGACAGACATCAAATAAATGTATTTTTTTAAACGGAATATGGGAATAATGGAATATGCTTTATGTACATAAGAAATTACACGAGCGAGACCGTGTTCTCATTCGACATAGTTCATGGTTTATAGTGATTATTAGATTATTTCAAAACAGGTTCTCGTGAAGTTTTGTACTCATTTAGTTAATATTATTTATTTGGCTTCCGGTTATCATAAACAAATCATATCAGCTTCACTGTATAGACAGGAATGTTAGATTAGATTACAATTTGTCTCATCTACGCCTAATTGTTATTGTATTAACTGCACATGTTTAATTACAAAGCAATAAATAAATAAATATAATATAGTCGATAGTCCGCATTATTTTTTGAAAAAACTGATATGGACATTTTGATAATCTGCCTGCAGTAGGCAGAAACTATTATCAAGGAAATGTACTATGATATCCTTCACTGAGTATCTAAAGATGAAAGGAAATCCTATATAACAATGGGTGATATTTAGGAGTAAACAAAATTACAGAGAGAATTAGTCACTACGAAGAAAGTGCTCTCGGGGTATATGGTTTCCAAAGTCGTGTCGGGTTTCAATTCAAGGTAAATATTTACTTCCTACAAAATGCGTAGTTTCGGTAAGACGTAAAAGAGAGAGAGAGAAAGAAAGAAATGCATAGGGTATGATGTTATGGATGAAATGGGATATTTATGTACCGTGGTGAAAGCGAGGTGAAATTTCTTCGTTGTAAGTGTCTTTTCTAGTTTTCGATACAAGGATTCACTTATAAGACGAAATATGGGATTATATGGTTTCTTTACAAAAAAATCAATCAATTTTTATTAGAGTTGAATTTTGAATTCAATATAACAGTTTTAGCCTGAATAAAAGGGATTTATTTATACAAAAGAGATATACGACTGGTGAAAGTAGTTATTTTTCAACCGGAAGTGAAAGCAATGTGCTTTAATGCAGAAGACAAATTCTAGAGTACTTTACGGCTTACGGCCCTCGCTAACCATCCGTATCACCGTAACTTTAAATGTAGTTTTTTAGTAGAAGGAAAGGAGTGAATGAGTGCATATATGCTATGTTCCATTTTACCAGATTCTTTTGAGCTTGACGAGAAGAGCCTGTGAATGAACGTCTAGTTTTTTACTACTAACGACTACTACTACTACAACTCTACTACTACCGCTTCTACTATTTTACTATTTCTATTACCTGACATGATTACTTCTGGTATATATTTCCCATTTATTAGGTTCAAGTTCCCTTCCTAGTAATTTATATATGTATAGCAAGTACTAAAGTAGCACTATACGGATCAACTAATTCTCATAATTAATATTTATAAGTATCATGACGTATTAGCCTTTAATTAGGTAAACATTTAACCAAGGTTCAGGCTACATGTATTCGTTAGTAATTAATCATTGTTGTAAACTGTTACACATACGAATAAATATGTTGAATTCGATGGGCATAAGGATGAAATTAATATTGGCCTCAATCAAAAGCCCTAATGCATAATATAATGATCCCTTGCTTGCGTGTCTTGGGCAGGGCATTTCATCCTGGACAAAAAAATGACTCAGACATTTATACCACAAATATTTACGTCTAAAAAATCGACCAAACATGTATTAATATATTGAATATTAGGATCCAATAAGCCATGTTATTACCAAAATTGCTTATTGTTCTTCTGAGCCCAAAACATATAATTAGAGTTGCATTATTGTCTCAGTAAATAATAGTGACGAGTGAGTAAGTGTTATATAGTAATATGGTAATACAACCCATGTAGCAAGTACAAATCACTTTTCTCCTTAGTAAATATTAGTAAGTCTTTTATAGTAAAGTGAAGTTCATGAGAGCATTCTTTCTACTACTATATACTACTACTACTACGAAAGGAAAGGAAAGACTATTGACAATGTTTTTTATATGATTCTTAATGCAAGTGAAATTCATGAACGAGTGAGTGTTAATAGTAAAAAAGTAAAGAATTTATCTTTTTATAGTAGTAGTAAGCAGTAGTAAAAAATAGTAGTAGTAGAAAGAAGAGTGGTGGTGGTGGTGGTGGTTTCTTCCTTCCCCCTTGCTGCTATATGCTGCTGCTGCTGGTCTGGCTTATTCTTCGGACTGATGTCAATACACTCTCTACACTTAATACTATTTCTCTGCAGACAACAACACTACTTGCTGTTGGAAACAACTATAACAAGAATCTCTTTTCACTTTTTCTCAAAGATTCTTATTTCTAGAGTTGAGTTGAGTGGTTGAGTTGTTGTTGTTGTTGTTGGTCCATTCGACTTATTTGGATTGTTGGAGCAGATTAAAAAAACAATATACTTTTTCAGTAAGAATTGACTTTTTTTAAACTTTATATTGTAAATAATGTTTTTTGTAGGAAAGAATATGTAGTTAGTGTGGATCTCAACTTTTTGTGAATTATTTTTTAAGAAAAATTGATTGTGCATGGCTTGGGATTGTTAGGTGTGTTTTTTGGGGTGGTGGTGGTGGTGGTGCATGACATAATGTAAAATGTAATAATTAATTAGTAATTAAAAATGTGTAAGTACAAAGTAGACAAACTTGCCACCTCTAAAAATGATGTTTTAGAAAAATTTTGCATTTTAAATTATTTAAAAATAAAAGTTATTTTATGGTTTTTATGTACTTTTTTTATTTCATTAATTAATTGTGATTTTGTGTTGAGTTTTTAGCATAATATTTAGTAAATTGTTAGGTTTTTGTGTTTTCTTGAATTGAAAGATGAAAGATATTTGGAAATAAGTAGATCGCTTGGGATGGTGGATTCTATGCAGTTTTTGAGTGTTTTTAGACTGTAGATGTTGTTGGGTTGGTTTTGGTTTTGTGGTGTTTGTATGTTTGATATGTTTTTGTTGTTGCGTATTTTGGATTTTGTTTACATCCAACATCGCACATAGTAGTATATAGATTGTTATAACAGAGACTATAATGTACTTTTTATTCGTTTTTATTATTCTGACCTTTTTTTCTGAATAGAGTTGAGTAGAGTTGAGAGCTAAAAAATAGTTAAGTATTTAAGTAACTGAATTAATAATGGTGAAATTATTCACAGGCACAGGTTGTCATTTAATCAAACTCTGGCTGATTCTGACTAAAAGAAAGTTTTAACACTCAAAAATAATGTTTAATTGCTTTGTTGTTTTTTGTTTGTTGTTTTGTAAAAATTTGGAATTGTTGATAAAAAGTTGAAATGTGTTTTTATTTTAGAGTATAGACTTTTATTATAATTGTCATTGTTTTGTTCTTGATAAAAATAGGCAAAAGGCAATCCACGACAGTATTTTTATTTCAGTTTAGATATTTTTAATTGGGAAGGTTTTATACCTATTTTTTGTTAAACGTTAATTTTTTCTGCATTTGTGTTTTAGTATTTCTTGGCCTCTGGTATTGCAACGAACCGGCTGTATTGTTTTTAAAGCTGGTCAATTTGACAATTATAACAATAATAACTACCAAATCTAGATACAATACTTATATCCTTACATTACCAAATCCGTCCTCCTTTTCAATTTAATAGTAATTCATTACTAATTCACAAATTTGTTATTTAAATTCAAACCAAGCGCAAGCATAGTAAAAGTAAATAAATCTGTTTGTGGTTTAATCAGTAGCATTACACATTAGTGGGTGTCGGGTGTATCGAGTGTATCCGCCGCAATCATAATAAATCCTAGGATTTAAAATTTGATTGAAAGTTCAAGTTTTCAAAATAAGTAAAAGTATTTTGCGGTTTTAGATGGTACTTTTTCTATAGTCTATACTTGATTGTATTTTAGATGTATCTCAAATTATGTACTTTCTTGTTACGTCTGAATTAAATGATAAATGAAATGACGTTAGTGTTTAATACGTGTTGTTTCAAAATTATTTTTCTTTATTTTCAGAATTTGATTTATTTAAACAAAAAATAGCTTGCGTCAATGGAACTATATAGCATCTAACCGGATGCATATTCAAAGGAAGGAGACTACCTGGATAGTATGAAGCCGTACAAGGAACAAGTAAAAACACTTTAAATACCGACGTAATTGCCGAAGTCTTCATTAAATCCAGTTAGGATTTATAATTGAATTGAATTCAGTGAGCGTGTGTGTGTCAAAATTCAAGAAATCTTCTTCGGAATATTTCAAAAAATCTGTGATCCGAGATTTACAGAAGAGAAGTACGACTAATATCCATCGAACTTTGCTGATGTATTTTTTCTCATCCAAGACTCACAACATAAGAGGAGCAGTATTATTTTAAACAAGAAATCAATCATCTTTAAAAGTCTATTATTTATTATCATCACCGGGATTAAGTATCTTAAAATGCAAAATTACTTTCCATGATCCTACTATTTACGGAATTATCGAGTTTGCAGTTTTCATCATAACAAGTTAACCCAGCGAGTAGAATATGCAAAAATTTAAGTTATAGTTTGATATTCTAAAGCATTTTAGGTCTTGGGGTGAAGGGTGAAGAGTTAAATAATTTAACAAGTGAGTGAGACTTGAGAGATTAAGACTGACGACTGAGAAATTTCTGTTGTTTTCTATTCATAATAGTATCTGTGCATTTATTATATTACAGCAACAATAATGAACTACTGACTAAAAATTAATGTCCTTGACTTCTGGTTAATCTTCTAAAGTCTATGGTCTACTAAAATAAATAGACAGATATTTAAGAATATCTGGACACCTTTTTTGGTGATTGGGGTTTTATGTTAAAGGCAAAAAGGCCAAGCTGAAAGAAGTGTTTTTCTGAAAAGTTATAATACCCTAGTTGTGGTGGTAGGAACATTGTTTTCGTTATATATATTGGAATGTGATTTGATTATAGAATTTCTGTCCTGCTACATAACACATAAGCAAGCACCGGAAACCTTTCTTCACTACACGCGATACTATTTGTTTTAGAAAAAAACAAAGTAGGAAAAACGGCAAAATATTAAAAGTGAAAGTTTTGGTCATTTCATACACGTTAATATGGAGAGGAACGTAAAAACTCTGAAGGAGTTGATTAAGAAACCTGGAAATAATGCTTGTGCTGATTGTGGAAGCAGACGTATGTGTTGTTTACATATTTAAATATTTAGTGGAATATGCGTTTTAGATAGATTGATAGTTTTTACAAAGGTTTGAACGTTTTTACAATAATTTTGATAATTATATTTTTTCAGATGACTTGGATTATGCTTCTTACAACATTGGAGTCTTCTTATGTGCCAGGTGTGCCGGTGTCCATAATACAATGGGTTCTCACATCTCTAAAATCAAGCATCTCACATTAGATCATTGGGAAGACAGTCAAGTTGAAAGATTAAAACAAGTTGGCAACAACAATGCAAGATACAAGTATGAGCTTCGAGTCCCTAGCCCCTTCCGAAGACCTAAGGAAATTGATCCTGCGTATGTCTTTTAAAATTTTTTTTTTAGAATTTCACATACTCTAAAAATTTTAAACTGAAATTTTCATATCTAGTTAGAGGGTCTAGTTCTTTTGTCATAACTTTTTCGAAAACTCTTTGTTAGAAAATTTCGTACACAGATTAACGAACACAAATAGCGGATGCTAGCAATTATTTATTTCAACGATATTCTTAAAATTCGTAGACAATCACACATCTCATCACAAGATTTTGTGAGTATTATATTTCAGTTCAGCGGAAGAAAAGTTAAAGTTAGAAGGGACCAGCCCCAGACCGGATGTTTTTGTTTAAAGATAAGTTGAAGCATTCATTTATTCGTGGATGCGAGCACAATATGTGTAAAGTGTGGGATATTTGGGTCATTTTTTTTTAACGTTGTGCAAAATATTTAAGCGTGAATCATAAAAGTGTAGTGTAGGCCATGACGATAAGTAGGGGTTTCCTGTGTACTCTCTAATTCTAAGCTAAATGATCGTTTATTAAAATTAAATTTAAATGTGTGTTTAGTGTTTGGGTCCCATGGACTCAATAATTCTCATGTTCAAGGCTGCAGTTTTAATTGATTTGTACGCAAAAGAAAAAAACGCAAATACACGTACGTAAAAATAATCCTAACGTTGTTGAACGAAAAGTAGGTTTCATATAATAGGTGTCTTCTTTTATTGTTGGGAAATGAAAAGTTTCAATGGAGTTATGGAACTGGATAGTTGCTGTTTCATTCATCACAATTTTACCATCATTATCATTCTGTAACCTCGCCAAGTAGTTTACTACGTTGAGAGTTTTTCCTATTCTTTATTATCTTTGTTGCATTGGAAAGCATACAGGCTCATTTTTTGTGAATGAAATATGAAATGCATATTTATACTCCATAGTAGGTATATACATGTCATGGTATAGTGGAATGGGATATTGGCAGTTATTGTATTAAAAGAATGAATGCAATGTTAGTAAATTGTCCACAAATTTAGGATTTTGACTGATGATGTTAAGTTGTCTTTGATGCATTATATATGATTAGCATTAGAAAAAGAATGAATGAATACTTCAAGTTTGTTTGCATGGATTTAATTTTCAAACAACAAGTTTTTCGTTTTAATTTAAGAATGTATTTTGCTGGTTCACTTTATTGAGACCTTGTGAGTTTTATAATACACACGAACAATCTAATCTAATGGTCACACGTTGAAAGGAATAAGTCAGCTTTGTTCAAAAGCTGGCAATCTGGTCAATTTTGATACAAAATAATTTGGAATTTATTGAAGAGCGAAGATCATCAAATAAATGTTTAAGACAGGGAATAGGGTAATTGACTTTAGTTTATGGAATATTAAGGAGTGCGGCCAAAGTGAACGAAAAAAAGGATTAGAATTTAGATTGATTTTAATGTTTTGCTGTAGGGTAAAATCCAACAAATTGATATTAAAGACATTTCGAAGCTTTAACAAATAAGTGAACTTTTCTTAACATTTTTGTCTGTGTTTTTAAAACGCTATCCAAGATGATTGAACTTTTGAAATCAATCTTTTTTGCCATTTTAGATTTCAAAAGTTCAATCATCTTGACGCTATCTCTAGAATGCGCTTCTATGACTAACTACCAAAAGCCTAAAAGAAATGCATAAATATAATACAATCAAACTGATTGATTGGTAACCAAAAATTCAAAACATAACATGAATGATTAAAACACAATACGTGCTCGAAATGCAATCCACTTTCATAAACTTAAATTTAATCATTATGCCAAGAAAAAGCTTCGGTAAAGTGGGGAAATACCAACGAAGTTATTTTTCATGTTTCAGAGATTCAGGGCTTTGTTTAACTGCACTGGATGTGGTTGTTTGCTAACTTTACTGAACGCCATAGCCACTTCCTATCCCTACCCCAATAACAAGAATTGTTATTTGTTTGCTATCATTTGAAATCGAATTACAATAATTGACCAAATAGTTGGTTGATATTATCTATATCAGTCAACAAAGTAAATTAATTTTGTTAATTACATTACAACTTTTACAACTCTTCAGAAATGGTTCAGACTATTTCTCAAGCAGGTTGATAATACTCACATACACATTTAATAATTCGAATAGAGTAGAAGGAAAAATGGTTTTAACCACTTGTTATTGAAACACAAGACAAATGATACAATTAATTGATAATTCGACATATAGGAAAGAGCTTTTCCTCATGACGATAGCATATCATCGACATCTAACCTAACAACATGTTTTCAATTGTTTGCTTTTGACTTCTAACAATAATTACTGGGAATAAAAATGACCCAGCTTCTCATCTCATCTTATAACTTAATTGCAATTGACATAAGGTACCAGTGTACCAGATAATGTAGCGAACCAATAATTACAAAAATAATTATGAGTCCAACTACGATTGACGATTATATATAATCTTATCAAAGGAATTTTGTTGTAATTATGAAGTAATTTCGTATCATAGAAGGTTTTTTTTCGGTATCAATAAATCCCAGACTTGAAAACTCATTTGAATGTACAGTACATTATAAGAAGTCATTAATTTGACAAATATCTAACTCTGGTGGATATATGGTATATAACGCCTATTTGATATTAATATTAACAATTTTATTAACTTTAAACTGTTTAAATATTTTGCATTACAAATTCACAACAAATAGTGTTGTTTATTTATCCCAGACAAATAAGGTAAAGATTATTAAATGCCGAGATGGAATGAGGAAAACCGTAATATTATTCAAAATTAGTTAGTATTAGTAATGACTATATCTATCAGTGCTCTGCGTAATAAAATTTTAGTAAGGCCGAATAACGAAAACAAGCAAAAGATTCAAAATATTCCAAGTAATCATTTCATGGATTTCGACATGCTACTACCTAATTTGTTAAGTGCAACACAAAGAAAAACAACATGGTCATGCTCATGACAAGTCATGGTATGATTTGTCATTAGTTTTTTTGTTTTTTTTGTTAGGTAGTTGTGTAGTCGTCTAGAAATTTGACATAGTTCTATGAGTTTTTGAAGCTGAAATGCTCAGAGATCCAGATGTGATGTTTCATGTCCATTATCCATCATGTTGACTATTCAAGTCCATGAAATATACGGAATCAAAAAATTCATTTGAAATGAAAAAGATAAATGATTATAATAAAAAATGAAGGAAACTTACAAAAAATACTAAGAAAAACGCCAAAGCTAAATAGTTTTAAATTAAAATATCCACAGTCGTATTTACACATAGCTTTGAATTTTTAGCTTTGTGGTTGTACAAGTTGTTTATGAACTAAAATTGTTTCCACTGCATATTTGTACAAGTACATCGTACGCACTGGAAAGAATTTGTTATCTGTGCAAATATTCCTTCGTTTATTTGTTTATCTGTCGATTTCAAGCCAGACTACTTGAATAGAGCAGACACATATAATAATAATAATAATAATAGATAATAATATGGTTTATGAATTATGGTTTGAAAGGGAAAGTATTATAAATATATGTTTATGGAACCATTTGTCAATTTTTATCACAAAGAGTGAAATCGCAAATAGTTTCACGGGGTGTTGTTATGTTTGGAAGTTCCATTCAAGGTACACAAGCTTAATAACAAATATGATTTCAAACGATAGTTGAGTAGAATTATGACAAGGTCGGAATATCCTCATTTCAACATAATATACACATAATGCGTAATGTGTAGCATAGGGAGAAGAAATAATGATGTGCGTTCTTCTGCTTAACTTAGAAATATTTACGTAATTCTTGTCATGTGCTGGTGCTAGGCTGTTATGAAATGAATCAGCGAATTTAGCGTTTAGTTTTAGTTATGTCGTACACGAGGCAAAACTTTTGAAGGATAACAAATAACAATCACAAAAATTAATTGATTGATAAAAGGTTTCGCAATGTGTGCCTGTTTTTGAAATATTAAGTTTTTTGTATTCGGTTGTTTTACAGAATTTTGCTAGAACAATGGATACACTCAAAATACATCCGGGAAGAGTTTGTTTCCGCAGACAAACAGCAAACCTACCTCAGTGGCCAAGCAGAAGGGTTTTTAATGAAGAAAGGACGCGAGGATCCGAGATTTTTTCCGAGAAAGTTTGTTCTAGAAAATGGAGCACTACGTTATTACGTAAAAGAAAATAAGAATCCTAAAGCCATAATCCCTCTTGATGATTTGACATTATCATTAGCACCACCAAAATTAGGGAAAGCTTCATCATTGCAAATTAGTTACTTGAAAGATGGGTCTACTCGTCATATTTATGTTTATCATGATGATCCCGAAATAATAATGCAATGGTATGTCTTCACTTCATTGTTTTCTATGTTTTTTGCTTATTAGCAGAGGAGTTTCTATTAATAGAGCTTCCTTTGTATTACAACAACAACTAAAAAGTTTTGTCATTTATGTTTTTAGGTACCACGCAATACGTATTGCAAAATTCAATCGTCTCAAAACTCTGTATCCGAATAGTAGTGAGCAACAGGTAATTTTATGACGAAAGAGGACATTTGTAATATTGGGATTTGTCCATTGTTTCTATGCTGGAGTGATAATATAAAAATAAATTATGAATTGTTTGTTCATATACAGTTATTGATGTATTTACCTCAAGACGCTTTAGTAGAAGGCTGGTTATGGAAAGCTGGCCCAAGTCCCTCGTATGCTCATAGAAGGCGATGGTATGCTTCCTTGACATAATCTTTATTATTTTTATTTATTCAAGTACACAATTCTAATCTATTAATGAGATGCTGTATTAGTAGATCATATTTAAATAAACTTAAAAAATAAATAAATCAGTAATGAAATTAATTCTGTAGGTTTACCCTGAATCACAGAAAACTCATGTATCACATGGATCAAATAGATGCCTATGCAAAAGGGGAAATATTCCTAGGAAGCTGTCGTGAGTCACCATTTAAAAGTCAAGAAGAACTTGAAGAAGCTGCAGCATCCGTGGGTGTCGAAGACGTTAAAAATCTCTATGCATTTGGCTCATATAAAATTTCATTGGGTGGTTTTGGAATGGAAAAAGTTGATCCTCCCAGATATAGTTTCTCATTACATACACCTTACAGGTAATCAATCCACTTTGCGATCAATCTAAACTTTTTAATTTCTAGATCGAGTTTCATTCTCATCAAATAAACATAACATGTAATTAGAATAGGTAATGTGATGCAATACAATTAACCTTATAATTTGTTAGAGTTAAGGCATGTCAGAAGAAGTATGCTCAAGATATTCAAATTTGAGGATCATAATATCTATAATTAATTTACATTTTTCTAAAAATGCTAATGAGGGTGACGCACCGATTAAGAATATTGAGTAAATAGAATGTTTGAAAGGATTGGGCTTAAATTTAATAACGTAAACAAGCACATTGTATCTTTCATTCATTCACGACATGTGGCTGTGTACTTAAATTTTATCACTGAAAGATTTAACTTTTTGGTTGAACTTTTCCTTCATTTCAACTTGACAGAGTAGGAAGGATTTATTACTCAAAATGATACCAGTCTTGAAAAAAAACTACCTACTTATTTATGAAGCCGAAGCATTAATATTAATGCCGATTTCTACTCACCTATAATGTATAGACCAACACGTTTTATTACTTTCCTTTTGGAATGTTGTAATCAGAGTAGAAACTATTGCACTTCAGATAGATTCTTTAATTTCTTTATGCATATTATTTCATTCTATTTTGACGTGAATCCAAGGGCCGCCCAATATAAATATGAGCTTTAATTGTTTAAGCAAAATTTTTTAGATGCAGGTCATAAGATTAAGGCATCGCATGATACATAAAACCAAAGGCTAGAACCATTCAATAAACTGAAACAAATTTATTTCTTGCAGAACGTTTGTATTAGCGTCTGAGACATCCGCGGAGAGAGATGCGTGGGTGGAGAAAATAAGTGAAGTATTGAACATGGAAATAACTCCAAGGGATATTGCGCGTAAGTTATATTTCTTATTCACGTATTTTCATGTCTGTCATAGTGGGATGATTCATTCCTTTACCAGATTTCCATTTATTCAGAAACGTGGTTTAAAAAAAGTTAGACATTATTCAGGATGTGTGAATACCAAAAGTCATAAGTTAAAGGATTAGTTAGAGTACGTGTCATAAAACTTTGGAAACAAAGAATGAAAGCGAGTGAGAAGCAGGCGAGAAAAGTACGGAAGTAGTTTTAGAATGTTAAATTCTCGAGTATAATATATTATGTAGATCTGTAGTCTGTAGATGTACTATGAGTTTCTCTAAGAATACTGAACACAACAGGAGCCAAGACTAATCCATTCAATGATGATATTTTTACATTTTACTCGTCTGGATCTGATTCATCTGATGCATCATAAAGTCAAGGGCGTAGAGCTGTTTAAAGATATGCACAATATTTTGTTCTCGTTCCCCAAACCAAAATGTAATATTGAGACGCAAATGTGATGACTCGGATGCTCGGATCTCATTTGAAAAGTGTGTTTATGCATTTTTACGCCTTACGCGTCTCCGCAATTTGACATCCGGTTCTTATGAATGACAAATGCGTAAAACACGTAACGTAAATGTTACAATGTAGACAAAACTGAATTGAAGTGCTGCTGTCTCAAATTTGTTATTATTGTTTTGTTTTGCATTGTTAATTTTGTTATTGTTTTGCATTGCTAATGTAATTCTATCTTTAGTCAGATAGTTAAAGTCAGCAATAGTTCGCATCCTTTTATTTCGAACACTCAATTTCGAGTGCAATTTATTCCATATGTTTATAAGTCTTGAGTTGGATAGTAAATAAATTATTGTTATAATGGTTAATGAATGTTTATTATAACAGTCAGAATTATGAACTTCCTATTTATAGGTCTTGGGTCTTGAAAGAAACTACGACTCACAAACAATACTAAATAATGGAAGTCTATAGATTCCAAGAACACTTTACAGGACATGACAATTATATTCAGTTTAACAATATTTGTCTGTTTTGTAATCTTTTTCTCTTTGATGTAGTGTGCGCTAATCTTGTCAGAAAAAGAAACGGAACAAATCCACTTTCTCTACTGACAGGGAGATGAAACTTCCTGAAGCCCATATTATGGACGAGGCAGTGAAGCTAAACTCATAACTCTAGCATCCGGGATGTCACGTCACCCTCACCGCTATCATAAATGTCTCGTACTGCATCGTACCAGAAGAATAAAATAATGGCTGATGTCTCATCAACTTTTCGAATTTACTCTTCAAGTTATTTGTTCCACCGTTACTTCATCTATTTCAAAATAGGGATGAAAATTATTGTGTGGGCTTAAGTTCAGAATCAAGGGAAACGTACCAAAAGACAAATGTCATTACTTTGTATCTATCATGATTGTTATGCTTTAATTTTTACAATACCATCAGAATAGATTTAATTTAATTTATGAACGTGTGTATTATTGTAATAGTCGCAAAGTCGTTGTGTTTTTGCCAAGCGAGTTCTGGTCTGTGTATTACTCGATGTATGATTTGATATATTTAAAAGCGAGTGTTATGTGTAGAATAATTAGTGATTAATTAGAAAAAGTACATACTGTGTATGGACAACGTAGGTTATTTATAATTTACTAGACTTAACTATAAACCAGTAAATACAAACCTAATAGTAATTGTGGCTTATTGTTGTTCAACAATTGTAAAAAGCCATAACCATAAAACTGTTAGCAATCCAAGATACTTGTAACTAATCTATGCACATTGAATCGTTCTTATTAGTATAATTAATCGGTTTTCGCTAAAACTAGAGTATCTTGGGTTGCCTGTAGTTCAGGGATTGGTAAATACGCTATGGAATGAAAAGGATGGTAAGGTATATGCAAGCAATGTGGCAATAAATACCTTTTAATTTAATTATTTCTTCAAAATTGTATTTAATTCACATCAATTCCCCTAAAAGTTCACGTTTTTTTCATCAAACCGAAATGTCATGCAGTCATATTTCGTATGACTGCGTAACACCATTTGTAGTAGGTTACAGTTACAACTAAAGTAGATATTAATACTGAAGAGACTATACAAAGTTTACAAAACTGGATTACATGTGCGGCAGACAAACTTTTCCAACAAAGAGTTCAGAAATAACAGTAATCCAAAGAGCAAGGACGAATAAAATATAAGATATTCCAACTTGATGAGAATTAGGCAGCTGATACGGTTCACCTCCAATTTGAGGAATGTAGAATCCGATAGGGAATATAACAGCCGCAAAGCAGAAAAATATCACTGGAATTTTCCAAATAACAAATAAAATAAAATCTCCAATCACAATATCACATACAATTGCTATTCCAAAAACATTACAAAACTTACTTGAAACGAATCCGATATATCTAGCATGAGTAATGCAGCTTCTTTCCCAAACAGAAACAATTAAAAGAACGATGGTTGTTGTAAGCCCAACACATCCAACAAAAATAAATATTAGTGACACGCCCCACTCATAAGGTAACGTTGGGGGAATACAGGTCTGAGGTCGGTTGTAGATTGTCAAACATTCTTGCATAAGTCCCAATCTCGTGTCGCCTACAAACAAAAATTAAGTTAATCAAATTTTATTAGGGGTTTTTGTCCAATATTTCATTCGACTGGAAAAATAAAACATTCTAATTCCACCAAAATACCACTACCTATATTCAAGCCCTTTAATGTCACAGGGCCTAGCCGCACAGCCTGGACTTAAATGAAAAATTCGGCAGAAAAGCAAATAATGACTAGTCTATGTAATGAATAATGATACACGTGGTTTTTTAAGGTAAGTAAATTACAACTTATGGTTTTGCCTAAGTCTAATAAGTGTGAGTTGATTTTTGAGAGGCCACTTCACCAACGATGGTTTTTTAGTTGGCGAGAGCGCCTTAGAAGTGAGGCTTTACCCTAGCCAAGTTTTTTAGGTTGAGACAAATAGGTTCTTCTTATAAACTCCCGTCTCCCGAAGTGCAGTGGTGACCAGATGAGAGAAGAGGCGAAGGCGAAACACAGCTATACAACAGGCCTCATCCACAAACAAAGGGGTTTCTCGAATTTTCCCTGCTTTTCTAAATTGCTATTTTTTGACAATAGTTGATAGTGCTTAGGCGCGACCAACACCAAGGACTGTGCGGTT
The DNA here is from genome assembly GCA_034696425.1 of Isotoma viridis. Lineage (NCBI taxonomy): Eukaryota > Metazoa > Arthropoda > Collembola > Entomobryomorpha > Isotomidae > Isotoma > Isotoma viridis. The sequence continues at coordinate 658 of JAQGAA010001401.1, read as the reverse complement.
TAGAGCAAACAAAACTACAAAATAACAAAAAGATACAAATTACAATAAGTGAAAAGGGATAATTTAGTGTACCTCCGACATTGGTGACAATCCAGTCAGGTTTGATTAAACTGACTATAGCGAATACATCTGCGATTGCAAAAAGAATTCCGGAAGTCAGAGTAAACTTATCCATCTCACAACTAGACTAGTCCGTAGACCTTTTTCCTTTACATCCACAAATCACAGTTTTTGTGAATTTTGATCTTTAACCTTGATCAACTATCATTTGTTCTGTAAATATTTTTTAATTTCAGAATACAGACAGACAGAGCAGAGTAATTTAATGTAATTTCAAAGTTTTCATGAAAAAGATCAAAACAAATTACAAAAGTCAAGTCAAGATAAAAATACTTAAATTTGATTAATAATACCGCGTTGAGAAAAGCGGGAGTTTTAAACCTGTGTTAAAATTTATAATGCACATAAGATGAGTTTGTACTTTTGTTTGCATTATCATCTTGCAAAGTTTTTGCAAAAATATCAAAAGCTGAATAAAAGATCAAGAAACCACGAGTGAATGTTTTATTCAAAATTTTGATTATTTTTAAATAAAGCGTGTGTATTCATTGAAAGAAGATTAGGTAAGTAAGTGCAGATCATCATATCACTTTTTTGA
>JAQGAA010001400.1:0-15837 GCA_034696425.1 Isotoma viridis | reverse complement strand
TTTGAGACCCAAGGTTTTGGTTTTCTCTGTGAATTGAAATTAAGTTAGTGTTTTTTTAGGTTTTACGAGTTTTAAAAGAGTCCTTTTAAATGAGTCAAAACAAGTTTAAACACAAGTAGCACTAGTCTGGAAACATTAATTTGAATTAGAAGCCGTAATAAGTAAGCTGTAGAAGCTCTGCAAGCTAAAACAAAGAATGCTTGAATGGAACTTTGGAATATTTTGGGAGGAAAAGTTATTTGGTAGTATAACATTATAATGGGAGTATCAAATAGTATTATTCATGTTTTCAGCCTTTGTTTTTACAATTCCTCTTTCAGCCAACAAACCGTTAATTTTCGCTAATTTATTCATGTTTGACAATAGAGCATAGTTGGCTTGGTTAAATTTTAGCAGGTTTCACTACAATATTCTAAGCCATAAATTCACTGCAGAAAGTTTCCATCCATCTCAACTTCACTAATTAATCCACCACTTTGCCTGAACCCGTTATTTACAGATGTACGAGAAATTATAGTATATATGAATTAACCCTTATAACCAAAATTTGACCTTTCAGGCGCTTTTAGAAGCTCATGACACGATAGCAGAGCAATACTCAGAAGACGGAAAGAAATCACTACCCCCGTGGGAAGAGATTAAGCCAGTGTCAGGAAAGGGAAAAAAAGGAAAGGATACCAGAGTAGGAATCTCCAGTATGAGTGTGGACAGTGAAGATAGTAATGTTCAATATGCTCAACCCATTAGAATTATTACCTTGAGGAAGTCTCCGAGCCAGCCTTTGGTAAGAACTTAATATATTTTTATATTATACTAGTAAAAGATTGCGAAATAGGAGTGTCAGTTCCTATCCCATTTTTAACACCCTGCCTAAAATAACGAGGTGACGTGAGATGAATGAATGACATAATTTATTTCTTTTCTCCCCATTTTCCATAATCTTTTCTTGATTTCGGACCATCTCCTGTCATTCAGGGAGTTACTGTGGAAGAAGATAAAGAAACGGGGAATTTAGTGGTGGCAAGGATCCTAAGTGGTGGCTTGATTGATCGTCTGGTAAGTGTGCTCGTACAATAGTTCCGTAACCCAATGAAATATTAGGCTTTCTCTTTCATACTTGACTTGCAATTTGTAACGTGTCTTAAAGTGAATTTAAAAGAAATGACTTGTTTGAAATTAGCAAAATAAATTGTTTAATTTTTGGTTTTCAATTGGGGCTTAATGAAGTCTTTCTTTTGAGTGTGAGTATATTATAACGATTTATTTTCTACTCACAGGGCCTACTAAAACTTGGAGATGTGATTTTAGAAGTAAATAATCGACCTGTCTCAACTCCTGAAGCGCTTCAGACGGAAGTTGCCAAAGCTCGTGATAATCTTCAGCTCAAAGTTGGTTCGCCTACGACGGACAAGCCAACCCTTAGTGGTAGACAGGTATTGTCTAAAAATGAAACATATTCTACTACTACATCTACTAATAAGGGTGTTGACCGGATGACTCTTTTTGAAGGTCAAAGGACCATTGTAAGTTCATTGGTTGAGATAAGCTCGTAAATTGTCTTGGCCAGAATCAAAAATGTCACAGTTTAATTTTCTGGCTGTACACCGGTTTGCGTATGACGGAATCAAAAAGCACTCCGTTTTGTTTCTATTTGTTTTAGCAGCATTTTTTAGTTTTTTGAGACAAAATAGGTCGAGTTCTTATCTTCTAGCCTTTGCTCTTTTCTTATATACTGATATAATGCCACACACCACATATACATAAGTCTTAAAATCTTTACAGCAATAGTTTAAGTTTTTTGGTACACAGCTGGTTGGCTCAAATGAGTTGTATCTTGAAAACTGTAAATGCCTCAAAGATGGACAGATATCACGCCATTCTTCAACCATAAAATTTTTACGCTTATTCTTGTACACTCCCACTATATATGCTAACAAGGCAAAGTTGTTGTCCTATATGCTTTGGAAAGTTTTTAACAATAATTTATTACTTTTTGCGACAGTGTTTCATGCGAGCTCTATTTACATACAACCCTGGACTGGATACATTACTCCCATGTAAAGAGATTGGATTGGGATTTGAAACAGGAGATATTCTCCAGATTGTAGATCAGTCCGACCCTAATTGGTGGCAAGCCAAAAAGGTACAATTTATAGTTTTGTTTTAATACTCAGGAAGATTGTGTTGTTTTATTTAGACGTGGAAATTTAGTATCCAATGTGTTGTGCATGATGGTATTAGACTATTAAGGTTTCACTTATCATAGCTTACGAATGATATTTTAAAACTTTAAATCTTTAATTCTTGCGAAATGTTTTCATTGTGAGATGTTATAAATTTATTAGGTTGGAGAAAATGTGGTTGGCTTGATTCCATCAAGAGAGCTCGAGGAAAGACGAGCCGCTTTCGTTCCTCCAGAAGCTGATGTTGCACATTCCATAGGTGAGCTAAGGGATTATAGGAATAAATGGCATATCTCAAATTAGAAACGTGATACATATCTCTCACAAAGTTAATTCCACAAAGTGTTACACTTCCAATTGTGTTAATGACTCTGCTATTTGGCTTAATGTTCCATTAAGGGATCTGCGGAACGAGAGTCGCTCGTAAGAAAAAGAAGTGTGTATATGCAGCAAAACAAAATGCTGAGTTTGACCGTGCTGAGCTTATGTTATACGAAGAAGTTACAAGGATGCCTCCATTTAGAAGAAAAACACTTGTTTTAGTTGGAACCAGTGGAATTGCAAGACGTACTTTGAAAAATCGGCTAATAAATTCTGACCCATATAGATTTGGAGCTGTTGTACCAAGTAAGCTAAAAGCAATTTAACCGAATTACCTTTTTGACAAATCAACTGCTTTGTTCATCCTGATATAAATTGATACGGTGGGTTTAAATAGTTTTATTTTTATTTCGTACTATTATCACATCAGCAACAACTAGACCACCACGAGAAGGAGAAGAGCAAATGAATAATTACATTTTCGTATCGAGAGAGGCTTTTGAAGAAGGTATAAAGGGAAACAAATTTCTTGAGTTTGCTGAAAAAGATGGAAATCTGTATGGTATAAATGCAGATTCTGTTCGTGAAATAATCAGGTATATTAAATTGTATTTTGCTTTAAATTTACTGTATTTCACAATCTTTAAATTCGGTTTTCTTGGATTTCAAAGACTATAAATAAGTTAACTCTCTGCATTTTAGACAAGGGAAAATGTGTATAATTGACTGTAACCCTACGGTTCTCAAGATTTTACACAATTCCCCGGAGTTCATGCCGTACGTGGTCTTCCTTGCGGCTCGAGGAGCAGGAGAAATCCAGCAGCAAGATCAATTTGCACGTCAACATGGTTATTCATCAAGAACACTTGCTGTAAGACTAAATTTACAGCTTTTTAAAGAGAAAACTTTAATCTTCCTATCTACTCGTATTTCTCATGAATGAAAATTAAGTTTTAATTTTATATTTCGTTTGCTTCTTTCCAGTTTGATAGAATGAGTTCCATTCGGTACAGTTCAAGAAGAGCAAGAACACTTGAGTCTATTGCTTCACTATATGAGGTAAGGTACCCCATGCTGGGAAAACCTTAATTTTCTACGTTAGATTAAAGTCTCACGTTAGAAGCAAAAATTAACTACAAGATTGAACTTCTTACAATTTGTTTTTCAAACACGCAATAAATCTTTCTTTCAGGAGGATGACGTTAGGAACTCTGTGGAGGAAAGCCAGAGATTACAACAGCTTTATGCTCCTTATTTCGATTTGGTTGTGGTAAATGAAGATTTCGATACTACTTTCCGAAGAGTTGCTCAAGCTCTGGAGTCTCTCAGCACAGATCATCAGTGGGTACCTGTCACTTGGGTCTACTAAACTGACAATGAGTCGATGTTGTTCAACTTTCGCAAACATAAAAACCACATCTTGACACAATTCACTAAATCATGGAGTTGTTCCAGTAATCATAGACAAAATAGATTATAGTTCGTGTAGAGCATATTCATAATTTTAGTTTATTTTTTCACGACTTGACTTTCTGCAATAGGGTTCATTATTCAGAAACTTTTCAAAGGGTTACATTGTATTATTATTTTTAAATCACATCACATACACCCAGAGTATAGTTTTTAAGATTTGGTTTTTAATGACAAGAATAGTGGCCTTTTCCGTCCTTCTGTCAAGAAGTGCTTGTACATTAAAACGCCTTAAAGCGAATATTTTATTTGGGCTGGGCAGGTTTAAAAGAAGTTTTGAATTGTAGTTACTGTAATAATGTGAATTACAATCCGTTTAAAATGTATGTACCTAGTTATCCTTTAGTGACTAAAACTAAAGATTTAAAATCTAATCTCTCCCAGTATGATGATTTGTAGAACCAAAGAACACACTATATATTACTGACTGTATGATTGTAATAACTTATCTTGATTACAAGATTGTATTGATACTGCCATGCCAAATGCGAAATTACAAATTTCGTTTTTTCTAAACCTTAACTTCAAGAAATCCTAATTAACTCTAATTTTAAGTTTACGTTTTATTTCATAACTACGTTTTGATTTATAATTAACAAATTAAATCACCTTCAATCCCATCTGTTTAATTTGATTGTATTTTACTGAAAGTGCTTTTGATTACAGTAGCATAAAAAAATCTCCCTTTTAGCTGGGATTTAGAAAATATATTTCCAAGATAGTACCAACAGTCTGTTTTTCTTAAATTTATTACATTCCATGCTTAGATTATTTACTAAATAAAAATTTAAAAGAATAAACTGAATCTTTTTCTTAAAATATCAATTGCATTTATTTCTAAACATAATATTATGTCTAAGTTTTGTATTAGCCTTCTCCGTTTCGTGCTCCTAATGTTAAATAAAAAATTACATTGCATTCCATCTATAATTTTGAACGTTATTATGGCCATTAAAACGGAATAATGCCGAAACTACTGGGGATTGAAGCAGCGTAGCTGTCTAATTAATTCATCGAAAAGACTTTTCAAAGATAATTAATGCTTTATTCGTACACAGTATCACATATTGATGTTTAATTCGTTTATAGTTGTACACATTCCTTTAGAATTTAGATTAAGTAAATACACCACAGCGTAGACACAGTGCACTTTTGACAATTTTATTTGTTGTATTTCATTGTAATACCCACTTTAAAAGATTTTCCACCATGGTTTCTGCTCTTGAGGAAGGGCGTGAAGAGGTTGTCCATTAGAACCATAAGCTCGAGGGCTGAGTGGTCCACCATAACCATAAGCCGAGCACTTATCAGCCCATGACAATACACAAAGTGTTAATCCAATCACTACTGCAGATGCGACAGTAACCCTTATTTGATGAGTCAAACTCTTGGCAGTTTCTTTCAACAACTTCATGGCGGATTTCCAATCTCGAAGTTGATTTTCCTAATGTTAATATTTGTAGAATTAAATGTCTTCATATTCCTTAGTATATGTAACTAAATATAATTATCAGAATCGGTACATTTTCTAATACCCAAGTTTCTTCAATGCAATCAGGAGATTCAGTTGGTGTCCAATTGTCATGAAACGTTGCTTTCTCAATAGGTTTGAGATTCCATTCAGCATCTACAGTATCTGACCGTGCAATGTATCCCCCTAAACAAGCCTTTTCAATGAAGTTGTAGTTATCCAAGTAAGAATCTTCTGCTGGAAGAAGAATGTTAATTTTGTGGGTTTCTGCAGCATCATAAGGAAACAGATTTGTTCCATAAGCCTAAACAGCAAAACAGGAAATTTTAAAATACAAATTTATAAACCCTAGGAAATTCTTGAGGAAATGAAGGATAATGTACCCTCCACAGAAGTTTGATCTTCTTAGCTTGAAGTTGACTTTTGTAGTAGACTGGAGTTGCAAATACAGTAAAGCCTTCACGACAAATATAACCAAAGTCTTTGGCTTTTTCAGGATTACTGAGAACTATTACTTCAGCGGTTTGCTTGGGACCAATTGAACCAATTGTATTCAGGATTCGAAACTTTTCAACTGAAGATGGAATGACCTAAATTATTGCAATTATGAAAGATTAAATTCTTCAAATTTGAAAACCACAGTAATTTTTACTTACGCAGTATGTTATGTTCCATGATGATATATTTTTAACCAGAATCTTCGTTTCGTACATGCCTTCAACTACTGAGCGAATAAAGGTCACCGTATCTGAAACTTCAACCCAGTCTTGTAGAAATTGACAGCGTTTTAGGTCCTCGAATCCCGAGTTTGAAGTCTCTTGAATCCTTTCTGCTTTTTCAAATTTGCATATTACAATTACACATACAATTTTATTGAGAATAGATATGTTGAATAATTTGATAAAACCTTGGCTTGGTTCATCCGAATCACTTTCTTCATTGTAATTGACTTTTACCCAATCTTCAGCAATGTCACCGATGGTATCTTGACTGATGACTTTCTTCTGATTTCGAATTAAGCATGAACCTATGATATACAAAATAACTTATCAAAGGTTCATTTTAATTTGCCCATAGCCCCTCTCGCATCATAATTAATACAATTGACCTGAATATACCTTCAGCCTGGTCAAACTCTTCCATAGCCCCATGTTGAACATTGTTGTTCGAACGTTTTTGCATACGCCGCATTGCTGTTCAAACCTGTATTTCTTATATTTAAATCGTGTTTCAAAACTGATATTTGTGCTCCGTCTGTATGATTCAGGTTGCTTCAAAAAGATTTTCTGATTTCTTTCTAAAATGGGAAGCTTATGATTTATTTGCTTGAAACCAAAACATTCAAGTACCATAAAAAGGCAGTGCCATAGGAACACTTCATACGTTAAGAGTATGGCCAAGGTCATCGCTAGGGAGTTTTAAAAAACCTTGCGTAAGGCCTTGATGTAAGAAAAGTCAATAAAAAATAAATAAATACTTTTATTCATAGACATAGTCGTAGACTCAAAGATAAAGATAATGCATAATTAAAAAAATAATTTCACTATTCAAACTCCTTGCGAGGTTCATCTTGAAGATCAAAATTTACGTTAGAAAGTAGATGCTTTTTATCAGATCGTACTTTGTTAGTAATTTCGACTTGAACTTCATGATGTTTTTCATAGGATTTAAATGGAGATTTATCAGGGGACGAATTTCCCAATTTCTCTTCTAACTTTCTTTTTGGACTATCCTGATTACTTCTGACAGGTATCTTAGAGCTTTGGGTGTGGTTTTGCCTCCTTGCAGGTTTTGGTAGGTTTTTCGGTGACATCTTAGAAACGTCTTCATCAGGCGTTACTCTTATCACCTCTGAAGGATTTGTTGATTCTTTTGCATTTTGATCATTGTTTTCACTAGGAAGACTTTTTATTTGAGGAACGATAAGTTCTTCTAGGCGGTTTTCTATATAGGTTCGTGGAGATTTTGACTTTCTTTGAGGTTTTGGTGGAACATTTTGGTTAGTATCCGATGTTAAACCCTGGGGGCTTTTAGATCTCTCATGTCTATCTCCATCTGGAACACTAGTAGTTTCAGACGCACTATGTGGTCGAAACTGATTTCTTTCTACTTCAAAACTAGGGGACTTATTTGAGTACATCCGTTTCGGATCTTGGGCTTCTTTTAAAGCTTCATCTAATTTGTTAATGATATCCAAGAATTTCTCAGAACTTTTTCCCCTTTGGGCAGCAAAAGTTACATTTTTACGAATTTCATTTTCTCCATCCCCAGACTGACTCTGCCTCTTACGAAGATTTGATTTAAATTTTGCAACACTTGATTGAACTTGTACAATCGGAGCTAATTTTGGTGGCTTATAGCCATATAACAGAATTGGACTCGGTTCGCTAATGGAAGATGCTAAACCAACAGCCATATAGAAGTCGTGTGGATGATAGTCAACTGATGTAACAATGCAGTTTGGATGATTCTTTGGTGTTATGAATTGCAATATATTGCTTGTATCTGCGTCCCATAAACCAACAATTGAATTTTCAGATCCGCTCATGACAAGATTACCACAGGGACTAAAGCAACTCCGAATTTGAAGTCTAAATAAAAATTATGTAATTTTGTCTATTTATCACTTTAATTTACCAATTTGGAAATGCTGTGTTCATAGTTTATGTCTTACTTGTCATTCACGAGTCCACTAATTACTTGAAGTTGAATGAAAGTAGTCACATCAAGGATTTTTAAACAATTGTCTCTCAAATGAACAAGCAGGCGGTTACCATTAGGATGTAGAGACAAACTATTCACTGGAATTCTTCCCGAATCGGTTAGTTTAACGTCTCTGGAATATATAATATGGAAGACGAATGTTAATAAATTGAATAATCTAAAGTACACAATAAAATTACACGAGATTAAAATAGGCACTCAAAATCATACTTTTCTATCTTCCAAGATCTCTTTTTAGTTGGAGACTTTATACTCCACTTGTAAACGCAGCTATTTCCATCACCACTGAAAAGAAATGACCCGACGTGATCAAAGAGTAAACTGTTTACAAAACTGATATGCCTGTCTAGCTGCAAATAGATCAGATTAAAAATAAATTAAAAAACATTGAAGTATATTCCGAACAGCATAACATATTAAATTGGCACTTACAATAAACAAAGGACAGCTATCTTGAACATCAAGAGTATTAGATTTATTTCTTTCCTCATTATCAAAATTGACGTCGTTAGAACCAAAGTCCCAAACACGAATGATATTGTCGAAGCATCCTGTGACAACTAAAGACGGATGAGTTGGATGAAATTGAACACTGTAGACATAGGACGGATGGTGCAAAGTCTATAGTTTTAAAAAGTATTTATTAGCTGAATACTTATGAACAAAATTATAAAAGCTGATAGTCAAAGCAGTTTGCATAACCATTCATTTCATACCTTCACAATTCTTAAAGAGTTTTCTTCGTGATTTTTCATTCTCCATACAACTGTTGTGGAATCTGCAGATGCTGATGCAAGGTAATGGAAATAATTATCACCATCTATATCTGTGTGCTTCCAATTCAAATCATAAATTAATCCGTGGTGATTTTTTAAGCTTCTAAGAAGAGTTCCTGATGGTATCTTTAAAACAAATATAGAATAAGTAATAAATAATTTAATTCCGAATATAACTTTGATTCAAACTACTTTGTATCTCAATTTCTTATTACTTCAAATATCAATACAGCATGTAACTCTTCAGTATTAAGTCCTGCAGCCAATTTAAAACCACAAGGGCTAAATTTAAGACAGTAAACGTTTCCAGAAACTGTAATGCTCAAAGATCGAATTTGAGATGATGGCAGAGAAGCAATTAATGTATTAGGAACTTTACAGCTTTGACCCTCCAACCGTGTCCATTTTGCATCTTTCCTTATATCTATGTGCTTTTTTGCTCGATTTGAATTCTTTAATTTGCACCAATTGGAATATTATAAAACTAACTTTAATATGTTTAGTAGCATATTATAGAAATTGAGAAGATACGCTTACAAGTCGTTTCTTTGACCTCTTGGACATTTTAGCATTAGATAATTGACCTTCAATTATTGCCTCAGTGAGATCATCTTTTCGCATTGACAGGAGCTGCCGTAAGCTAGCTCTTGTTCCAGTTGGTGGATTTATCCCTTTCATCGTAATGTAAAGTGTAGTATTTACAATTTTCTCTCGTTTCCCTGATTTCCAGTATGAATAGATCTAAATTAAATACGAATGATACTTAACTTATTTATTAGATTTATTTAATTATGATAAATCAGATCAGAATTCTTTGGCTTATCACAACCTCAGGACCAGGTAGAATGTCTCTACCACATAATTTTGTAGGCTTGAAAAGTTGCAATCTGAGTTTCCTTTCGATATTCAGTTCACCATTTGCTCCTACTGGCTTTAGAAATGCCCAAGCTATTTTATGCCAGCCGATCTCATTTCCTATATATTTACAATACATCTTATCAAACAATAAGGCAAATGAGAATGACTAGAGGTATCGTTCATCTTTATTTGCAGAAGCTACAACCGTTTGCATGAACTCATTAATATGCATGATCCGATTGTCAACAAACACATAAATCTATGTTAATACTGAAAGAGGTAAACAGCAGCATACCGTGGTATCCAGAGGTAGGAATCCCCGCAGCTTTCTCCATAGGCAAAAAGTCCATGATCTCAAAAAATATAATTGCGTTAGTATTCTCATCAATAAACTTCTCAAAGGGTTCTTCAAAAAGCAAAAGCTCATTCCAAGTTGGAGAGAATGAAAGATTTCTTATATTCATTTTATAAGGTTGAGTCATAATCGGAAGAATATTTTCCACCGGTTTTGATTTTTTCCATGAGACAGATCCTTTCTGTTCCTTTTTTCGCTTCTTTTTGCTTTCATTCTTTCGCCCTTCAACATTTTCATTCACCTCTGAAGATAAAACACTATGAGTTCTTTGTATCAGTTGTCCTTCTTGACTCATTATGGTTACTTTCACTACAGGATGCAAAATATTGGGATCCAAAGGTAGAATATCTGATGAATGTATTGTTATTCCCAGCAAGAGATCTTGATGCTGATGATGATGGTGTGAATCTCTTCTTGAATGTCTTTTTATCTTTTTACTAGACTGACGTTGACTCTGCTGAGTTTTCGAACTGTCTACCTCGTCTGAATCAACATCTAAAGCTTGTTCTTGTTCTTCAATACCACTATTGTCTAATTGCATATCTGATATATCTTTAATTTCTTCTGAACCAAGTGTTTTAGATTTTGGTTTTGGCTTAATTGACCTTATCCTATCCATAAACTTCTCACCCACGATTTTTTTCTTAGGAGCTTCCAACTTTTCTTCATTTTTTAAGGAAACTTTTGTCATTTCTATATTTTCGGTTCCCTTTAGATCCTCTCCAGATAATTCTTCATCGGATTGAATTGGTATCACTGTGTCTTCTTTCGCTTTTATCGGCTTCTCTTTCGCTTTATTCTCTTTATCTGATTTACCTATCGAATCCTTTCTATGAGCTTTGTCGGGTATTTTCTCTGATTTTTCAATAGACTGAGATTGAGATGCTCCACTGGATGACGTTTTATGTAACAAATCCTTCCATCTTCCAATAAAACCTTTAGAAGATTTAGGTTTATCAGTATCAATATTTTTCTCATTATTACGTTCAGATTGCTCGGATTCCAAGTTCAACGTTGTTTCTTCTTCGACTTCAATTGTTACATGACTTTCTTCTTTACTCTTATTCTTATACTTTGGCTTCGGTTTCTCTTTTGAGAGTTTATGAGTGGCAGCATCTTCTAAATCATTGGATAAACCTATGCTAGATTTTCTGGAAGAAATTCCACTAGTTTTTTTAGTCATGTTCTTCTTTTTTGTCTCAGTATCTGTCTCATTTTCGATTTGCAAGTATGATTCCTCTTCTTCCTGATAAAAATATTAAAGAAAACTATTCAATATAAAAAAAACAGTTTTTATTGAGTGATATTTCATATTTTAACTACCCAAGCAGATGAAGAATTTTGTTGTATTAAGTCTTCCTCTGAATTAAGGTAGGATTTTTTTCTGGATTTATTTGATGCTTTTTTTCGGTTGTGTGAACGGTTCTTTGAAAAACTTCTTTCTGATTCAGAATCAGAGGAGATATTATTATAAGCTGGTTCATGTCGTTCGGCTTTTGAATTTTTCTTAGAATTGGAATCAACGTCATCTTCCCCTTGAAAAACTGGATTATCGAAAGCTGAATGAGCAGCATGATGATGATCCCCACTTCCACTTGATACTGATGAGACGGATAATATTTCGTCAACGTCTCTTTCAACCATTCGTCTTGGCTTTGGACGAGGTTTCCCATCTCTATTCTTTGCTATGACTCTAGGTTTTGGTTTTGGTCTAGAATCTCCTTAAAAATTATGAGTGAAAAAAGATGAGTGAATTTCTCAATTATTTTATTTTAAGTTATATTATTACAGAATGAAAGGCTTATCAAATTGCAAGAAGAGAAGGTCAGCGAAAAGGTTCTCAAAGGAAAACATGAAGAAAAATACCTGATGAATCTCGAACTGGTTGGCTTTCAATAGTGTCCAACTCTAATAAGTTATGCATACTCATTTTATAAATATTAACAGATGCGATTATGACATCAACAAAGAATTATACAAGCGATTCAATAGTTCCGTAATAAGTACAACTTGACTTTCTAGTATCCCTACTAGGGCCAGACAATACACAATAGAAAGTACTACTGATTACACACGACTATTGCTGAATACCTACGAGGAATTGATTAGTGGTGTAGGTGTTTGTGTTCCCGTAGCTAGGATACTTGCATCGTATTGATCTAGAACGTCGCACATGCAATGTAATGGGTAATGGGTTTGTGACAAATGACTCGTTCTACACCCTTTAGAGTAGAAAGTTAGCCAATATAAATTTGCATGCAAAAGTCGTCGGAGAATGTTTGAAGTCATCTTTGTGACCTAACTTTGACCTGAACCTCCCCTAATCAAACAACAAGAAGTTTGAGACCCTTAAATTTTTGTGAAGCAGGTTGATTCCTTCCATAAAATGGCAAATGGATAGTTAGAAACGTGATGATCAAAAGTAAAAGCTGACTCTGCTTCTGTTTTCATAGCTTGCTCTTGCTCTCATATTTAGTACAGAGCGTACTTATCTTGAATACAGTTTTCATTCTCACTATTCCGACCGATTCCTATGAATAATTCTATTTCGCAGGTACATGTTAAAAATTAAAATCCCTATTTGTAAAAATGCCTTCCCAATTAAGCTTACTCATGAATACACTCTTTAATGCAAACTTAAATTGTCCAACACAAAACTATTTATGAATTTAGTTGGTTTAATTATGACGAATTTAGTGCAGTACAATTCCAAAATTTCTAATTTATGATAATGGCTATAGCTTGCCTTTAGTTAATGCTAATTGTAATTTAGTTGATTCATTATGGGGTTTAATTTTGGCTTTCAATATTTCAACGAAATTAACATTCGACCAAAATAATTTTATCAAAATTTTCAACGAGCCAGTTTGATTCTTGCGCAAAATTGATCTACTTTATAGTTTCAAACGAACATAGGCAATATATGCTACGTTCCGTCAATTAGACGCATTAAAAATATTCATACTATGGTTTTATTTTATTTCATTAGAGTCTTCTAGTTTGAAAGTTGGAAAAATAGAATGGGATCAGTCAATACGAAGTACTTTAGCCATTTAAGAAAAATACACTACGATTTTAGAGATATTTTAAACAATAAAAGAAAATTAAAACTTTCAGGAAGTACAATTTAAACTGTACTAAAAGTATTAACTTAAGATTAACTTGACACTTTTTAGTTCTTCCTTAAATTTACATATTTTTTAAATAAATTTAGAGCGATTTAAAACATAAAACTGTTTCTCAACGTTTTTGTAGCTCGAACCCAACTTAAATGACGCTTGTCTGTGTAGCAGGGAGTTCTAATTAATGTTATAATTCTAATAGAAAAGTAAAAATATTATTCCAAAATTTTTTTTTGAAATTTCATTGGAAACCATACCATTTTCCAGAGAGTTTTAGTTCAGAAAACTAACATTGAAATAAATAATAAAAATTACATGATTACTTGAGAGCTTTAAGCTTTAAACAATTTTAATCCTAAAGGTCTAAAAACAAAAAGCAACCATTTTACACTGTAATCTCCACATCCCTATTAAACTTTAAAAACAAAAATTAAACTTTTCGATGATTTATTAGGGAGTGGGTTTACACAGTCATAATTCATAATCTATTAATTGTTTTACATTGATAAATTTCAATTTCCCAACTTCTTGATTCTTCTTGACTTCTGACCTGACAACATAAATGCTGTTTGGTGCTGGCAGTAAATCTGCATAGATAAGTGTAGGCTATCTATAGTGGTTTGCATATCAATTGCATTCCATTCAGCTCACCATTCCTGTCCCTACCTTTTTTCAATTTGCCCATTTCTTTCTCTAGTCCTATCCTAGTGAACCTAGTCAGTTCATTTGATTATCGTACTTTCAATAATCTGATTTCTCTATTAATATTTCCCGTCCTCTGAGTGAAAACGACGAGGTAGCATTACCTTGTCATCTTAGATTTGACCCTAAACCATCGAACAGAACAGAATAGAGATTAATTGAAACGCACATGAGTTTTCCAATGATACCCCATTAGGTTTTTGTCGTATATTTTTGAGTGACCCTTAAATCTCCTATCCGATTTTGCCTATCAACTATCAACGATAACGAACTTAATTTCCGCTAATACAATACAGACCTCACAAACACATAACCGAAATCAGATTTCAGAAAAGTTTACCCGTTAGATGCTGTTATATGCTAGAGAATGTTCACCAATGAAGAGTATGAGTTGTTCATTTTTTTCATTCAAGTTTTAACGTCTTGAAAAAAATAAACCATTGAAACCGCTAAACCAAAGTAACTAAGCAAATACTTAATTAAAAAATATTTTATAAAATATTTAATAATTTTTTTAGTAAAAAAACAATTTCAGCATGTGCACTTAAAAAGGGCCCTTTAGCGTCATAGATCCTTACGGCTATTACTTCTGTATTCTAGAAGACATTAGCTTGCCAATGATACACCATTTGCTATAAGTTGTCATCTCATATATCATTGAGGGACCCTTCAAAGTATCCTTTGAAGGGCCTGTCCGAATTGATCCATTAACAAACTTGACCTCCCGATTACCCTCTTAAACCCATATCAGAATTCAAAAAAGTTGATCTGTTCAAAAGTTATAGAGTATACGGACAGACGAACGGACACACAGACCATTCGATAAAGCAGCTTTGCTAGTTAAAAATTATACGCCCAACAAACTTCAAAACCCCAGGGACCGTTCGCGTTCATAAAGGATGTTACGCGAAAATCCCGATTGTTCTACCTCCACCCCCTGTCTCTGTCACGTTACTTAATATGATGCTTATTTGCGGACGCCCCCCCAGCTGAAACTATATAAGACGTCAAATTTTGAAAAAA
The DNA here is from genome assembly GCA_034696425.1 of Isotoma viridis. Taxonomy (NCBI): domain Eukaryota; kingdom Metazoa; phylum Arthropoda; class Collembola; order Entomobryomorpha; family Isotomidae; genus Isotoma; species Isotoma viridis. The sequence goes on along the minus strand of JAQGAA010001400.1, from coordinate 832 downwards.
AAATTCAAAATATTGCAGAATAAGAAGACCCATCTTTGTTTTTTATATTTCCAGTATACTGTATTAACTGTATACCCTAATGAGTTAAAAAGCTTCCTTCTTGTTTTTCAGGTCGAATCCATTTTGCAGGTGAAGCGTGAGTATTTGGTCAAGTGGAAAGGATGTCCAGCGAGTCAGGCTACTTGGGAACCTGAGGAGAACTTGGACTGTCCTGAAATTCTAATTGCTTTCTTGAACAAAGTGAGTTTGATTTTGAAATTTGTTTATTTTACACAAGCTTTGCGTCTGTATGTATTCTCTTTACGCTATTTATTTTAACGTAAGGAGTTTCCTAGTTGAGCCAAAATTTTAACTTACAGTAAGTTTTTCTCTTAAACTCGCAAAATCATTTTTTTTAACAGAAACTGCACAGGTACCTGTGAAGGGGTAACTTTAGAGCTTATAACATTGTTCGACGTTATTAATGTCAAGAGTTTCTTTGAAAATATTAGGATATTTCTGTATATTGAGCTGTTCCGTTCCGAAGTTTTATTTATAAACCACGACATTTTTATGGCTTTATTTTAAGAGGTATCGTGGAAATGAGTAGCTAGTCATTGCTGTAACTTTTAAAATATTGGTATGTGTTAAACCGACCCAACCAATTAATGAAAAAACTGATACGACTTTATGAGGTACTGGCAATTTTTAGCGTCCGGACAAACATTTGTAAGTACCATGACCAAAAAATCTGTCATCCCACGTCATAGTTTGCTTATCAACTATCAACGATAACGAACTTAATTTCCGCTAATACAATACAGACCTCACAAACACATAACCGAAATCAGAT